>CM061135.1:77698676-77723676 GCA_030789695.1 Scilla litardierei
GCGTGTCCCCTCTTTGACCGCGTTGACCACTCACCTTCCATACTATTAATGTGTTCTGCGAAAAATAGCAGAAACACTCCTATTCACACATGCTATGAATTGCCACTGTAGTCTGAGGCTTCTCAGAGGAGAAAATAATTTTTAGTATGATTCTTTATTGTATTACACATAGTCCATATTTCTTATTATTCCCATGGGGAACTGGATTATTTTCGAGGTCTAATTCTCTACTTTATTGGATTTCAGAGTTCTGAATTCAAATGCAACCGAGATTAAGTTCGGGCTCTTGAAAGGAAGGCACATAATGCATACTGATCTAATGCAGGAAGTTTAATATTTTGCAACTAACTATTCATGGTTTTGGAGTTTTATAGCATGGAATATGGAAGCTTTCAAATAACAACTGACAAATTCTTCCCGGTAGCAGCTTGATGACCATTTTTTGCATTTGCTTGAAAATTGCACTCTTTTTACATGATGCACTCACCCCCTACCCAAAATTCCGAAGGGAGTTGCTCACGATCTTTTTGTTCATCGACGACAACGACAAACTGATTAAAATGAAAATTAGAAATAAAAATGGTTGAGAATCAAGTAGTAAACCAAAAAAGTCTGTTCCCTAATCCTCCCCCCTTCTCACCTTCATAAATATTCATCACCAGTTCGAACACTACTGTCACAAAATTAAGAATCATCCTATTTTAATATTCTAGAAATTTTTTATTTTTTTACGCAATATCCACACATGTAGTATTGGCAAATAATAAATTGCATATTCACGAAATCAATTTTGTCAAATGTTTTCTTATGTAATAGATGGGATGCAATTAGGACAATCCAACTTAATAAATTTTTTAAAAATTGATACATAGTTGTCGTTATCGAATAGATGCTTCATTTAGCATCTTAGACTAATTTCCAACCTCCCCAGATAACGGTTGAACAAATGGCCAGCCAAATTTATCCACTTGATATTAATAATAAATCCTTCAAAATCAATTTTAAACACTAAAATTCTGGTCAATTGTCTAAATGCAAACAATCCTATTAAAAAATAACACAGTTTGCAGCTGAAACTCGAGATTTGGCACAAGAATTAAGACAAAAAATTTCCAATTAAGCGTTAGCAAAACAAAAACAAAAATAAAAATAAGCAAATAAAGTGTTACCTTTTTCTTCTCTTCTTCTTTAAGGTATTTCTCTTCTTACTTCTTCTTCAGTTCCTTCTTAAGAGCACTGCCATAGAAAAATAAAAAAATTAAAAGGAAGAAATACATTGATAGAGTTGGAGATCAGAGAGAGTGGGTGTCAAAGAGGAATCCAGGAAGATATTTGATACTTCGCATCGGCAAGAGCGGCCATGTCTCCGACCCCGTCAACGACCGATTATCATCTGCACCACCTTGGGAGATGGCGACGCGATTAGATGCTAATATTTTGCAGAAATTACTCAAACTAATATGTGGACATTACTGAAACTACAATGAAAACCCTTCATTTTCAAAAAGAACAGTTGCAATTTAATTGGAAATATAAGCATACTAATGAAAAATTAATAGAAACCCAATGACCCCCCTTAAAAAGAAAATACAAACACGTTAATAAAAATAAACATAAACATAAACATAATAAACCCAACCCATGAATTCCCTTATATGTGAGCAATAAACAGATCTCAAAAGAAATCCATGCTGCAGTTTCACCTCTAAACAGTATAAATGCTTGCTATGGTTTTCCCCAATAAAACATCAAAACACATCTCAGTTAATCGAAAGAAATTAAACAAAAAGGGCAAGTGTGCATCTTTCTTTCATTCAAATTTAGAACCCACCTAAATCTTGAGAATAAAAGGGGTGTCAGAGTGGTCCATTTTGGTGATCAAAGGCTTAGTCAGAGATCAACGGTGTGTAACATGGGGCATAGATTGAACCAGCAACTGATCATAGTACCTACATCAATAATGCAATTAAACTATAATAAATTAAAACAGACAAATAAGGACTTTGATCACGATTCATTCAAACATGAAAAATCTTATTTATGCTACGATATCTTTTAAGAAAGAAAACCCCCAACTTTTTCCTTTATCGTGTTTCCATCGTAATCACATAGGGCCTTAAAGATGGTCATCTGTCTCACCAAATTGCTATCTACTCTACATATATACACACCAAAACAGAAGAGAATCCATCAGTTCTCGATTACAATTTTAGATGCAATTATTTTGCCGAAATTAAACAAACTTAAAGGTGCACATTACTGAAACTACAATGAAAACCCTTCCTTTTCTAGTCAAAATTGTTACATGCAGTAATAACTGGAAAAAAACGTTTTCTGTTTCAACTCAATAGGGAATATAAGCATATTAATGGAAAATTGATAGAAACCCTATGACCCCCCAAAACAAAACACAAAACACAAACTCACAAATAAAAATATAAATAAATTAAAGTAAAAAACCCAACCCACGAATTTCCGTCTATTATGCCGTGAATAAAAATATAAATAAATTAAAGTAAAAAACCCAACCCACGAATTTCCGTCTATTATGCCGTGAATAAATTTATCAATTACTAATTTCATCCATCATAAAACTACATTAATGATGAATATTCTTTCATCAAAACCTGAATTTAATTAGTTAAATAATGGCAAGTCTATAAACCAAATAATCTAGCACCAAACAAAATAATCTACAAACCAAAAGACAAAAGGGATCTAAAAGTCAAAACTCACTTGGCATCGGCTTTCTTCGACGTGTCGCCTTTCGATTTTCCTCCTTTCATCGTGAAATCTGCAAGAAACAAAATATATGGATATCAATATAGATGAATGAAATGATAAAGAGTTAATTTCAAGAAAACAGTACAAACCGGAGAGCACATACATGCCAACCATAAAGCATGACATGATGAACTTATATTGATATCTAGAAAATAATTATGATATTAGCATGCACTTGTAATAATGTCCACATATGTACCTTACTTATATGATTAAATAAAATTATTAACAATCATAGCTCTTTATATTTGGAGACAATTGAGAAGTTCTATGGCCACAGTAGATTCAAAATTTCACTTCAAAATGGTAGGGATGAACTTCAAAGCATTGACTACACCAAAAGTTTAGGATAATCTTGTGTTGATGATGATGTGGAATAATTAGTTAAGAACTAAATCTTAAATGTCAAAATGTCAGTCTGTCAAACTCGCAAGATACAACAGTTTATGAAAATTACAAAATCTCAAACTGAGAAAGTTAACTTGACGACATCTGGAGTGTAAGCTCAAACTAAGATAGTCAACATCATATCTTCTTCCTCGTATCTCTTTATAGTCATAACTTTATGAATATTATAACATCTCAAAATGAGAAAGTTATGTATATTTTTGGCAGCTTTTTCCTCTTGATATCAGTCGAGAAAACAAAAAAAATTAATTGATATGTAATTACTTTAGTTTAAAATAAGCAAAAACAACAACAACAATGGAGATACCTGAAGCCGATAGATCACAACTGCTCCATAAATTAGGACCAATAGCAAATAGTTCAAGAACGATTGTGACGTCGGAGCATCAATCCTTGATACAAAATAATTATGCATAGCGGTCAAAATTAAGAGCAAGCGAGAAAAGATCGGATTTTCAGTGTCGAAGAAAGAGAAGCACCTATCCTGGCCAAGTGAAAAAATGAGGTTAGTGTTCGAATGAAGACCATGCAGCTGACATCCCTATATAGTCTAGCTATACCAGATTACATTAAATATTTGAAACACAATTAACATGAGTAACTGGACAATTTTCAAGCATCCTAACAAAAAAATTGAAGTAATCTGAAGCCAAACGATTCCCTTGTGGTTCAGTTTGGTATTTCTAAAGATATTTCTAAAGCAAATGTTCTAAATACATACATGCTCTCAACTTTACTTACAAATTACCGTATTACATCCCATATTAAAGAAATATAAACTAATAAACACCATGATTCTACCGAATAAGCTAATAAACATTGAACACTGATAGAAAATTAAGATCACAAGCAAAAATGACTATTTCAGAGGCAAACTCATAATGGATCTTTTAAAAGGAACCCGAGATCGGATTCAAATATCCTACCTTTTTCTTCCCAGATTCGAGATGCCCTAACTTTCTCAAATTTGGCAGAACCTGTTCCGATGCAATACGATCAGATTGCCAAATCTAATTTTCCCTAATTCTTCTGATCTAAAAAAGTATGAATATCAATCAAAATTTAGAGCAAGCAAGAAAAGATCAGATTTTTATTGTCCAAGAAAGAGAAGCACCACTGCAGGCGAGAAATGTTTAGTTTTGTATGGATACACAACTTGGTTTCATTATAAAACTAAAAATGCTCAGTTATAATCATGTGTGACATACTAACAGTGTGCAAGAAGCAGGGTTGACATACATAAGTATAGCATTATAAATGAATTACAATCTAAATCCTGTCTGATCGAGTTCAATTTATTTTTTACAGTAACTGGTCAAAAGATGTATTAATTTTAGCTCAAAAGAAGATCAGAGACAAACCAAACATGAGACAATGTAGAAAATTTCTACTAAACCCACATCAGTTAATTAAAATATGGGCAAAGGGAAGCATCATCATCTCCTTCAATTAGTTCAATCCGATTTTAATCTTATATATATATATATATCTATTCTATAAAACAGAGCATAATTTGAATTTTATCCTACTAGGACAAAGCTTTGTCCTACGTGGCCATAAAAATGCTGATTGGGACAAACATTGGTTGCTGACTAGGACAACCATTTGGGAAAAAGCGTTTGAAAGCGGGGGAAAACTTGGAACAGGTTGGCATTTTGAAAATTTGGGGGGAAATGAGCTGTACCATTGAATTTTTTTGAAAAGCCCCATTTGAAATCATTGTAAATTCTATGGAGGAGCACAGAAAAGTCCATATGCTTCTTTCTTCTCTCTCCCTGAACCAGAGCCCCACCTAATAAGCCATCGACTCCTCTTTCGTCCTTCATAGATCAATTGCTCCTCATCCTTCAATTGCTCCTCATCCTTCATGCGCGTGGTCCAGGTTGCCAGAGAGAAAGCTCATCAGATCGCTTGTGGTCGTTTGAATTTCTTGTTTGAATTTCCCGTTTGAATTTCATCAATTTGTATTTCATCAAACAGAGTGTAGGTTCTCCATCTTTTCTCTCTCACACTGAAATTCACGGTGCTGCATCAAAATCCTGGGCCTAGCCAACATATTCACGGTTGCATCATTCACAACCTGTTTGATGAAATGCTTAACAGAACTGATTCCATTTTTTTGCAGCATTCATCTGTACTCTATTGACCTAACCGATGGTCCATGCGGGCAGGGGAGTCGCGACGAGGGTCTGGCAAGGGATGCGACAAGTTGTTTGGTATGCCCTTGCTCCCCCGCTTTCTATCTCTTCTCAAGGTTGTTAATGACTGACACACCAAAATTTTGATGCAGGTAGAGTTGTTGATGGCCATTTTCATCCGTTATAGCTGTCATAGGGATGCACGTAGAGAGGTTATCTTTTTGATGTTTACAGAGTATCTTCACATAAATTTTTTGATGCACGTAAATTTTGATACACGTAGAGAGGTTAGCTTTTATATCAGCGTGTCTTCAAAGTGTTTACAACATACTCTGTAAACTATTATTTACATGCATTTTCATAGTAATTAAAACTGTTTACATTATGTCATAGAAATTTTCTTTTGTCTTTGTAAATGATGGCCTCTAGACTCTACACTACTACTACTTATGCCATAACAAATGTCTTTCTACAACTGCAGGTTCTGTGGACACCAGGACACTATATGATGACAAAGGAATGCATTTCTTCAAGGACTAATGTTTCAGGGTAGAGGAGCAATTGATTTCATCTTTGCAATGGTTGATTTATTTACTCGGTATGTTGTCATTTTTCTCATGCAAAAAATTTGGTGGATCGAAAAGTTTATCATATCATTTCATTGAAGACATCATTTTAGCATAAAAGGTTATGTATAAGGAGTTCAAGTTACACAGATCTATCCTTTGTCTATAAGCTTTTCTTATCTGAAAATTTTGATGTAAGATTTTAGCATAAACTACATGCCATATCTGGGAACATCTATAGGTAAATTACAAATTTCAAAATTTATTTTGGCATACATAAAGTTGTTATAAGAAACAAAAGAAAGGTATTTCTATATGCTAATTTCTAGAGGAGCAATTTGATATGTAACTTACATGTCATTATTCCAACTTTTTATCATTATTTAGCAATTTTATGCTATGACCAATATGTAGAATGTAAATAATTTTATTTTCAATTGATTAAACATAGAGCTGTAGGTGGTTTTAATCGAGTAAACACAGAGCCATAATTGTTAATCCTACATCAATATGTAGAACATTGATGTCAAATCTACATATGCAATCATAAAACATTGAGAACCTGTACTCTGTAAACATCAACATGGAATGGTTTAAGCAATATCAGAGAAGAAAATTTTACAAAGTTAAAAGAGAATTTATTTTTTCTTCCTTGGCCTATAGATGTTTAAATTTGTAATTTACATATAGATGTTCCCAGAGTATGATGTAAACACTTTTTCACCCCTTAAGAAAATTAACATGCCATTTCAACTTAATCATGGTTAATACTTGTGGCCGTTTGAATAATGGTTTTTTTATTGCAGTTAAACATTATTTACGTTCCACATATTGATGCTAAAAAGTTTATTTGATTTTCATGCCATTTGAATAAAAAACACAAAGCTCATCATATTAAAAACACAGAGTAAACACAGAGCTATTTATCTTTAAATAATTTTACCAAGCCATGTAACACAGAGCTCATCAGATCGCTTTTGAATAAAAAAACCATGCCAGTTCTATATGCTAAAATGTTTTTGAAAATTTTACAAAGACAAGATAAACTACATGCTATATCTGAAAATTTTCACAAGTTTACATTATCATCATTGTCATAATCTTTAATCTTTTTGCACCCATTAAGTTGAAATCTGATAGAATTTGTAGCGTTGTGTTCTGTAACTAACCAATAACTGTTTTTTTACAATAAGAACCTGCTATCATCAAATCAGCAATGATTAGATATGGAGCAACAAAAAAACCCAAGCTTCACAAAGAAAATGGGCAAATTTGTGTGCTTGCATATGTAGGTTTGACATCAATATTCTACATATTGATGTACGATTAACAATAACATAATCTATGAACAAGTGAAGATGGTCTTAAAACATTGTGGGTTGTTGAAACTTCTTTTCATGGCACACAACATGCTTTCATGCAACAAAAGGGCATGTGATAAGAGTGCTACAGAAAAATATTATCCAAATACCATAATAGATGCAGATTGGGAAAATTTACCAAAGCTAATTTTATGCTGGTTGGTTAATGTTTTGACTTCATGTATCTCACATAAAAATAGTGTGTTGAAAGTTTTAACTATCAATTTTATACTGCAACATCTATAGGTAAATTACAATTTTGAACTTTTCCTTCTCTTTAGCACTATAAATTTTGTGTTAGGTAATAGGAAACAAAAGAAAATCGAGTACACACACACACACACACACACACTAAGAGGACCAAGATCCATGCTAATTTTTGTTGATCAAAAAATAGAATAGTTGCTCTGCAATACAATCTTATTTTATTTTATTTTCACACAACCCCACACACACAAAGCTTATTTCATAGCAACTAAATACTAAATTAAGTAGTTGGCATATTTGCCTGACAAGGGAGGATTGGGAATGGGGTTTGTGCTTAAAGGTTGCATCCTTTGTTTGTCCTTCCAGAAAAGCTGTAATTGTTTCATTTTCTTAGCGTAAAAATTAATTTTTTGATTTTCTGGACATAAACAGGGAGCAGATAGATGGAGGAAGGATGGTTTGGGACAACTTTGCACCATTAAATAGTTTATTCTTGCCTCAGGTAGTTGTGCATGAAGTACAGGGAGTAGATACAAGCACCAACACTATCACTAGGAAGTAAGTTATGTCTAACTCATCTCATAATTCATCTTCCATGTTATTTTTGGACATCTTTTAATGGAAATATTGGGTCTATCATTATATACTTCAGTGGAGGATATGGATTCAAAGTCATTATATACTTCAGTGGAGAATATTGGTTCTAGCATTATATACTGCCAACTACATGATGAAATGAAAGGGCCCTTTGGCACCCAACTCTTTGGCAACAAAAATTTATATTGTCATGGCACATTTTCTTGTGCGCTCAACATATTTTTCGTGTTTATCTCCTGTACGAGCTTACATGTGATCTTGATCAGAATACACTAAATATCAAGACTGAAAATGTGAAAAATTAAGGACGGTGAAAATATATTCCAGTTTATCTCCCAATATATACATGTGTTGTTGCTATGATTTTTTGTTTGTTTGGTGAGATCTAAACTATCATTCTTTCGTCTAGAAACTCATTATGCCCTGAGGCCTGAGCAGACGTCAGTACTTATTTTTAGGAATTTAACTCAAATCCTGTAAGCTCATAGTATCGGTGGTATCAGTCTATTTCGAATGGATCGTATCAGGAAACTTGAAATCTGATATGACTGGAGCATATGTATCAATATCTGTTGAGAATTCAAACCTTAAAGTCTACATAAGACTTATTTTGCGATAATTGAATCGATTTCATGATTAGAAGTTCATAACCACATCTCATTTCACATGTGTTGCCAATATGAGAGAAATCAGCAATCAATCATTGTTATTTCATCATGATCCGTCTGGGGACCATCATGAAGCATCAACATTTTCTATTACTAAAACAAGAAAATGATGGATATGAATCTGACAAGCTTTTTTCAAGTAGGATAGTAATGGACTGTAATCCCAAAAAAGAAAGGGAACACCAGAGAGGCAAATAGATCACTAGCAAATGGCCTTTTCAGTGATCAGGACCCATCCATTTTCTTTTGACATGTACTTTGTGGTAGATAAACAGTCATGTTGAGGATTTTGAAGTGCTAATCCATCTCAATCACCACGTGGTGTTCAGCTACTCTCCCTCAACTTTGGGTGGCTCTCAACTTGGTACTTTATCACAGACTCAATGCATCATTGGCAACTAGACTGAAACATCTCCATGAAATCTGAGACCCCACCATATTTGCATGATGACTATGTATGTATGGCCTAATTCATCTCAATGGCTGCACCCTGCAAGAAAACATATGCGCCCAACAAGCACATGTGTTCCAAATCAATGGCAATCACGCATATGTTTGGATCCCTGTAATGTGATTCATGTGTTGCACCGCGATCAAAGTATTTCCTTAACCATATCCATGTTTTGTGCGGTAATATGATACACTTTTATAACACAATTTTTCTTTCATATGGTGTTCTGTAATGAAATTATTGAATAAATAAAAATTCATTTCACAGATGTAAATATATGAAGTACATTATGTATAGTGATGTTCTCGATAGCATGTATTGGTTTCAAGCAGATGCAATTATGAGCTTCTTTCTGTTCACCACACTTTCCATCTCTGTCATTACATGAAAAATAGAGTGAACGGACTACACATAAATAAAAAACATGTGAGTACAAGCAGAAGCATGTCATTAGTATTTGTACCGTATGAAAAATGAAAATTAAAGTAAACAACTAAAGAAATGAATAAATCATGGGCATGACTATTGATTCTTAAGTACGTCATAAAATATTTAAACCATCGAATAAAAATAGGGCAGAAAGTAACAACAGGGGAGGAGGGCTCTGGGTAGAGAGTGGTCAGGGGAGGATGCTTTTATAAATTTGAGAAGTATATTGAGGAGTATGTTCTAATAGTTAGTCAGTGCTAAAGAGGGATTGTTAGGACTTTGGGGGTGGAATTAGAAATAGAGTTATGAAGTGAATTTATTTGAAATTTGTTGCCCAATATATTTTTATGCAGACTCTACAATGTTGTTGGTAGGTTTGGCTGTAGTTATGTAGCTGTTACTGTATTTTTACTGAGCAAAGGGAAGTAGAAGGCCGCTGAGAAAATTTGTCACATAAAATGCTTTAAAACTGGATTGGGTGAAAAAAATTCTGGCATCCACAGTAAGGACCGACCTAAGGTATCAGAAAGTTGATCTTTGAATCTTCTTTAATCCATAGAACTAACAATTATGGAGATGCAAATTTGTGTTGGAGTCTATTGGCAATGTAATCATAGATCTTCTTTACTTTAACGCCTTCGGTTTTGGAATCATTTTGTGAAATAGCTGATTTAGATTGAGTTTTCTTAACCATATACATTGGTTTATAACATAATAAGATCCAATCTGGTTTGATGATTGTTATATAATTGTGGGTTGACATTTTTATGTGTTAATGTGAATATTTACCCTTCATTTTACCTCTAACTTAAGGTTAAGTCATGCTAATAAATACATCCTAATTACATTTCAATCATCCGGATTTAAGAGTGATCCAAATAGTTGGGACATGACTTGGGTATTATTTATGTATTTGCATTCCTCAAATTGTTCTCTCATAGGATTGTTGAGATTTTATGCCAGATATTGATGTACCTAAGATGATCGAGGCTTATGGTTTTTACGTTATCATGAGTCATGAGGCTGTGATGGGCATATTAATAGAGTGGCAGATGTAAATAAATTAAATTAGAATATTCATAATACTACATGGGAAAAAAATAATTATGAGGTAACAGGAGAGTTCATCCTCTACTATTAGAGGCTTCTTTCTTTTTTCTTTTTTTCCCCTGACCAATTGGTATTGGGTTATTGATATTGTCCTATGTAATGGCACTTAACGTTTGTGTAAAGTTTCTGTATAAGGGATCTATGTGATGGTTGATGATTTTTGTATATACCAATGCCTGCAAAAATGTGTTTTATTCAAGATATGTGTGGGCCTTTGTATCCATTACTAATGTGGAAGAAGATTATATTATTTGCTTATGGTTTGTGTTTTACCTTGCTGAAAATGTATCGGTTCTTCAATTAATGCTCTTTCATTGCCCATTGATAAACATTCAGTAATCTATGCATCAGAACTATATTTGTAGCCAAAATGAGACATGTTTGAAGGCATGAAGACATCCAGAAAATTGACTAGCAGCACATATAAATTTCAACCTATAAACTGACCATTATGTCTGGAGCTAAATAAAGAAGACGCAGAGAATATTGACTATGGCATCTGACCCCATAACATTTAAAAGAAGAAGAGTCTATAACAATTGGCGATACTCATAGTTTGTATTTGTAATCTGCAACTCGATCTTTGGTTTACTGATGCTATTGCACAATACACCACGAAAAAGACATGGCAAATGATCAAGGTCGGACCTCGGCTTTTCTATGCTGCAAAATTTGCTTCAGATCATTCTCCTCTTCGTGTGAATAAAGTAGGTAGTGCCCTCCTGCTAGCCATTGCTCTTCTACTAATGGAGAGGATAAATAGACAAGAGGATGCTTGAAGATGCAGAAGATGTGAAGATAACAAAACTAGGACCATGGAATACACTATTTCCCTTCTGATATGCATTTACTTACAAATAGGCATGCATTCAGATATGGTCTCTCACAGGCTTTCTCATCGCACGAACCAATCCAGTTCGTTCACATTGGAAGAAATAGGTGTCGTGTGTCATTGCATCATCCCCATTGACTGAATTGTGACAATGTCGGCTACTATTTGCTATGATCTTCGGTACTCTATCATTTGGTCCTAATACAGAGGAAAAAATCGATTTATGTTTAATTTGGCGTTTATTTCACTTTAATGAGAATTATGTAATTTCAGAGTAATTTACTGTAGAATTTTGTTTATGTGGATATTATCATTGTAATCATGTTGATTATATTAATTTAAAAATTGGATTTCATAGTTTGAATAAGCAAATTATTGATTTTGTAGTTTGATGATGATGTTGTTTATTTTAACATGATTTGTGATTATATTTACCTGTTTAATTGTGATTGGAGAAGCTAAGTGTTCTCCAATTAATCCTAAATAAAAACAAATGCCGAGGGGATTAAAATTATATTAATAGGATTCTGAAGTAATATAATGTTTTTCACAACTGTAGGAGAGATCAAAACTTATAGGTTGCACTGATTTTTATATGTTTTATTTTCAATTTATTGACCAATAAATGTTAACCTTTATTGTTTTTAATTTGTACCAAGCTCTGGAACATCATTGTCATTCACTCACTTAGTACTCAGAAACTTAAACGTGCCTAGCAACGTACACGATGACCTAGCAAAGATGGCCAAATTTCTTAATCTCGAGAATCGGGATGGAATTAGAAATGACATGAATTGTCTTTTCTGGCACAAAGCTGGAAGCAACAAATTGTGGCATTCCTGTTGCGTCCATGAAAACTGCACTGACGCCCACCCCGAATGTCTGTGGCATCACAAATGCACCTATTCATTGTCGAATCTATCTGTAGATGCTTAATCATTTCTCCATTATCGATTACATTGTAAATATTTGGATCTGTTCTTTCTGCTACCAGCGTAACCACCTTCCACAATACTATGCTTCGATATCTGAAGATAACCTCCCTACCAACCTATACCCTTAGTGCACCATAATTGAGAATAAGTATTTTCTGGATATTAGCTCTTCAACCCACCATGTCTCCACCATAATCGAGATTGAATTTTAAGGAATCAATTAATATGATGAGAGTTTGTGAAAATTTTGAGGGAAGACTCTAAATTTTGGGAAGAACTAAACAAGAGAAAACTAAAATATTTGGTTGGAACTAAATTCTCTGGGGAAGACTAAATTCTTGGGGGAACTAAATTTTTTGGTTCAATTTAGGGATGTTTTGAAGTGTTTCCTGACTAGGACAAAGAAGTGGGTAGAAAGATAGCTCTGATTGAATCTTAGGTAATCAATGGGTTAGATGGGTTAGAAGAGTGTTTGTGAAAATTTTGAGGGGAAAACCTTAAAATTTTGGAAGAAACTAATCTGGAGAAAACTAAATTTTTGGGGAACTAAATTTTGGGAGAACTAAAATTTTTGAGAGAACTAAATAACATTTATTAAGCTTTAATTATTTTTGTTCTTTTAAAATTAAAGGATCCAAGACTTTGAGGTGTGCATATTTTAAATGAACTGTGCCCTAAGTTGAGTCTAAAGGGAACTAAATTTTGGGAAATTAAAATTTTTGTAAACCAAATTTTTGTGGTACTAAATAACAATTATTATGATTTAATTATTGTTATCTGTTTAAAATTAGGGGATCAAAGATTTTGATGGGGGAATACTATAAATGAACCGTTCCCTCAGGGTATGGGTTATGACTAGTATATATATAATTTGAACTTTTTCCCTACTACAACCCAAAATTTCTCTCAAATATAACTCAACTTCCTCAAATGCACCAAAATCAAACCTTTTACCCTTCAAATTCATAATCAAATTAGTAGTGGGTTCAATGAGCATATAATTGCTAAATGTAAACCAAGGGTTAAAAAATATTTTGGGCTGAATGTAAACAGCGGGACCAAAAAATTACCGTGGCATGCATGCATGCTATTAAAAATTAGCCGTGACCGGCTTCCTCCTCTTCTTCGCGAGCTAAAAAATGAGCCCGATATGATTCCTCCTGTTCTATTCGATAAACTATGAGATTGTCGTGAGCAAAAAATTCATGAGCCATGAGATGATATTAAAAGAGTATTCAAAAAATTATGTGCCAAAAAATTTAAATAATTCAATTGCTCCCCTCACCTGTAATACCAATCCTCGAAGAAATACAGTCCTTGAGTGTTTCTCCCTACAATAATTACAGGATCTCAACGAAGTTCAAACCGATTCCATCAGAAAATTCAAGGTACGATGAGCTTCTTCCCAGTATAGATCGTGTCCCCAGTGATCCCATTTGCTTACATATGTCAAGGAAAAAAGAACGAAAAATGCCAAACTTTGAGGTAATACACATAATGACCTTGCAACCAATTATAGCTGACCCATGATTTAGTAATTAACCGTAATTAGAAGTAAAGTAGCAGACAACAAAATGGAGTACACTAATAGAAGTTTCAGATCTGTCATTAAAAAACTTGACCTTTTCTTCAAGAAAAAGATACCAACCAAAAGATCTCAAGAAGAGTACCCCGAAATTCCCAAATGATGGTGACATCATCAGATCCACCGACACCCTAAAATTCCAATATCACTCCACACAAAATCACTCCACAAACTACAAAATTCCAACTTTCAATTATATGAAGAGATCCAAGATTCCCAGATCGGTCAAAATTAGCAAAACAGAAAAACAGAAATTTTGATGAGAGAATAGCGTGAGAGTTAGCATACCAAGAGGTAGTCTTTCTTGAAGGAGTTTAAGGCGGTAGTTGTTCATCAGATCCAGCCTCCGTATCTGCATCTGCAGCAGCCTCCGTATCCGCAGGCGTGAACGGCAGCATCCTCTGTATCCACAGCAAGCCTCCATATCCGCAACAGCTTTCGTATAATACGTGGTGGCCGATGGGCTGAGTGGGGGATGTGGGGGTGCTCGGGTGCCCGATGGGTTGGGGGAGAGATGTGATGCTGCAGGGAGATGTGGGAGTGCGGCGTGAGAGAGGGCTGAGGGGGTGATCAGGGAAGGGGGTCTGATGGGGGTGACCAGGTGGCCGAGGGGACTGAGGTGGAGAGGGGAGGCCAAGAGGTGCTCAGGGAAGAGGGTGGATGCTTGCTAAGTGGCTGTGTAGGGTGGGTGAGGGGGAGGGGGTCGGGATTAGGACAGGGGAGAGTGAGGGGGTTCAGGTGAGTGAGAAAGAGAGAAGAGAGAGGGAGAGAGAAACACGTTGGGATTTGTTCACCCTTAAAATTTAAATTATTTTGTTTCTCCCAACCAATAGTTACCTCCCAAAATACAAACTTCCCACCAAAATACAAACTTTCAAATACAAAAACCTCCCTTAATGCTTCCCTCCACATTACACATAACATCTTGTCATAGTCATCTTATCCCTCAAAATCTCCTCATCTCTTATCCAATTTATCTTATCCAATATCTCTTATCCAAAAACCCATTATAACAACCCTCATTTGTATAATACATCTTTTATCCAATTTCTCTTATCCAATAACCCATGATAACATCCCTGTTTTATAATATAGATGTATATACTCTTGTCCAAATTCTCTTATCCAATTTCTCTTGTACAATTTCTCTTATCCAGTTTCTCTTGGTAACATCCCTATTTTATATAATAGATATCCAAATTCTCTTGTCCAAATTCTCTTATCAAAATTCTCATGTCCAATTTCTCTTGATAACATCCATCTTTTATATATATAGATGCATGTGTGTATATATATGTGTGTGTGTGTGTATATGTATGTATGTATATATATATGTATGTATGTATGTATGTGTATATATGTATGTATGTATGTATGTATATATGTGTATATATATATATATATTGTGCTCTATATGTAATATCGTGTGGTGAATGTATTGGGTGGCTATTCATGTAGTTGACTACTTATTGTGTTTACTACAGATATGTGTGGTGGCTATCATTAGATTAATGTGTAATTAATTACTATTTGCGTGTGTATGGTGCTGAAGATGTATTCATGTATGTGTGTTTGGAGATATACTTGTATATATGCTACAATTCTAGAAGCTTGTATGATTACGCGTCTGTATGCTTATTTTTTAAAGTATTTGCGCTAGTATATGGTTGAACTTTGAGGTGTATGTGTAGTAGAACTATTGTATAGGTTGAGATATATGTAATGTATGCATGGTGTGTAGATCTATGTATGCCGCTTAAGTATGAGCAGGCATACTATATATGTATGTGTTAGGATGTACCTATTTAAGTAAGTATGGGTACACTAGTAAGGTTATGTGTATGTAGGATGTTATACACATATGATAGGTGTATTTATAGTTGGATGCACATATCTAATTGTATGATCTATATATTAGCGTGTATGGGCGTGCGCCCATGCACGAATGGATATATGCTTAATTATATGTATCGGTATACATAACGTGGATGTATGTGCCTTATGAATAGTGTGGATATAATATTGTATTGTATTGCATGTCCCTACGTAGTGATATTTATTTGTATGTTTGGATGTATACTAGGAGGCATAATTGGTGATATGCTCATCGCTATGTATAGATGTGTACATATAGTATACGTGTCTAAGTTTTACGTAGATATGAGATAAGTTTGTAATAGTGTAGGCATGAGTATGTATGTAAATATGTATACATATTTGAGTATCTGTATGTGTGTGACTATTTAATATATGTGTATTATCTTTATTTGCATATCTGCCTTGTGGTGCATATTTAGGTGGTATGAGTGTGTATGTACATGTCTCTTTGATTGTGAGGTGGTCTATGTATGTGTTTATCTATATATATAAGTGGTAGCGTGTCTATGAGGTGTCTCCATATTGAAATGATATTAATTTTAATGATATTGAATTGGAATACTTACATGATATTGAATTGTCTTGTTGATAAATCGTAGAAAGTGTGTGTGTGTGTGTGTGTGTGTGTGTGTGTGTGTGTGTGGAGACATGCACGTATGTATGGCAACTATGTGCATGCATATCATGCATGTATATGTGATGCATATGGATGAGTATAGTGTATATCTAGAGATAGAGATAGGATAGGCGTATTTGTGTGGATTAGTATTTGTGTAAATGTATGTATATGAGTATGTCTTGCATTTTGTTATAGTGTATGTATGCC
This sequence comes from Scilla litardierei, assembly GCA_030789695.1. NCBI lineage: Eukaryota > Viridiplantae > Streptophyta > Magnoliopsida > Asparagales > Asparagaceae > Scilla > Scilla litardierei. Next base: position 77,715,452 of record CM061135.1, read on the forward strand.
TAGTGTAGAATGACCTTTGATGGCTAAATCTTTCCACACATAAATTGGCCCTTAACCTAGAAAGTCCGAGGACGGACTTGAATTTTAAGGTGGGTAGAATATAATGGCCCATAGTGCCATATACGCTAGGGCAGATATATTTGTTTGATAGATACAGTATGTATGCTTGAATATGCATGTAATGTGTGTAGTAAGAGCATTATTTGTATGTATTTGATTGTGGTGTGTGTAGTAAATAAACTAGTTAGATGCCTATGGGTATGGGTATATAGATATATGGATACTTCGATAGGTATCTATGAATGCTTGATTGGAAATGTCTATAGTTGTGTATATATAAGGTATTGTATTGTGATGACTACTATGTAGTGTGTATAGTAACTAAGTGTATGTCCTGGATAACTAATGTGTGGACTATTGTATTATCTATAATGGAAGTGAATAATGGTTGTTTTATCTACTAACGGATAGGTGTAGTGAAATGTATTGAGTAGCTATGGTGTAATGAGTATTGATATTGGATTGTTACTATTGGTATTAATATTAGTAGTGGCTTGTTGTATATCTTATGTTAGTGTGATAGTTTGTATGACTACGTGTAGTGATGTGTGGAATGGATGAAGATGTGTGTGTGTGTGTGTGTGTGTGTGTGTGTGTGTGTGTGTGTAAAGCTACTACATGTGTATATATGGGTGTATGTTGATACATATGGCATGGATGTATGTAGTGTGTGTGCTTGGATGTACAAAGAGATGATGATGACCTTTATGTAGAGATAGGTGTAAGGATGTATGTGCATGCAAGTGTATGTGTGTGTACACTATGTATGTATGGATGCATGAATGAGGGTTTGTATGAGGACTAGTGTGAAAAGGGGTTGGGGTAGTGGCACGGTTGTAATTACGTTAAGGTGTGTGTGTATAGTAAAGAGGTGGGTGTGCATAGTAAAGGCCATTTGGTAATATCCTAGAAGTTGAAGGGTGTAAGTGATGAGGGTTTTTATGTCATTCTACCTTGCATGGCATATTCTGGGGCCTTTGACCTTAAAGATTAGAAGAAACATTTAGAAGAGAAAAGAATAGAATAGAAGAAGAAAGAAAGAAGAGAAAAATCTAGAAAACTGTATTTTCACTCTCTTTCTTCCTTTTTTTTCCTTTATTTTTTCATCTTTTCTTGCCATTCTCGTTCTCCCCCTCCCCCTTGCCTTTTCCCCAAGTTTTTTAAGGAAAAATCCTCTCTTTATCTTCCCATTAACCCTCTTATGCAATATGCTAGCAAAAGGGTTTGATTTGATCTTTTAAAGAGGAGGTTTCTTAAGCAAGTTGGGAGCTTTCTTGAAGGCGATTTGAGGGGAGAGAGCTCAAGCTTGGTGTTTTAGAGGAGGAAATAGAACTTCATGGAGGTAGGAATCCCTCTCCATCTTGACATGTCATTTGCATATTAGTGGATTTTAGTTTAGAGTTGTTGCTAGTCTGTTTTTCAATTTCCAGCAAAACTATTCTCTGTTAAAGTATGGATATCTATTACTTTTAGTTCGAATAAAATCTTGAAAAAATTATATTCATGTAGGTCTTAGAATTCTAGTCAAAAGTCATGCGGGTGTTAAATAGAGATTCGATCAACTTTTGGTGTTAAAATGACTTGGGCTGCAACATAGCAAAATTTTGCCAGTTTGGATACCCTACACTGAGTCAACTATACATACCACTGTACTCATCAGAATAATGTATTTTAGGACATTTTGGATATCTACTCTTCAAGATACACAATTTTCATGGTTTTCACTTCATCTAGATCTGACTGCAACTAAGAGTAATTTACTGGTTGAGTTGATGCAGTTTTCTGTTTTTCTGCAGAACTTCTATCTGTTACTAGCTTGGCCACCATAAATCACACACTCATTATTATTTTTTGAAAATTTGTGGGTGAATGTAAAACCTGCATATCTACAACTTTTTAGTTGTAACTTTTGTAATATTCTAACTAGAATTCCTGGTTAACAGCCTTGGTTGCAGACTTTTTATATTTTCCTGCACTTCCTATATGTTATGGCCTTTAGTTCATTATGCCATGAGTATTTACATGATGTTGTGTGGTTGAGGCATGAAAAGTTGGGTCTCATGTGATGCATTGAGATATGAATGTGGATATGATTAGGGCATGGCACATATGTGTATGACCCACTTGTTATGAAAGGGAGGAGGAAGAAGAGGGGGCTTTAAGAATAATTCGTATTGTGATGGGATGCACATGTGCGATGCTATTCTTTCATGCTATCCTTACATTTATTGTCATGGTTGTTAATCTCACTTTATGCACATGCTCATGCACCTTATGTTCCTTATATGTAATGAAAAGTCTAAATAATAACTCAATCCCTTCAAAGGGGGTGAGCAGAAAATTGGGGTTGGGAAAAAACTGTATACTAGTAGGTATGTGGACTGGACTATGATGTGACAGTGTAATATACCTTGCTCAGTTTCGGGTACTTTGTGGTGATCTCCGTACCTTGCTTAGTTTTGGATACGATGTATCGTGATGTTGTGGAGTTTTCCTCACTCGCACTCTAATGCAAGGAAATGGGTGGAGTGAGAGGCCCTATTAAGGAAACAGTGCTCGTGTACCACTGGCGGGTGCTCCTTACCGCCCCACCTTGGGGTGGAGTCCAGTTCCTCATATGCAACGACATACCCAGGTTTCCAAATTACATTTAAATAATTAAATTATTTGCCTCTTTGTTGCACTAGTTGATGTTTATTTCCTTCAGCTCGTTTTGATTGTTGTTCATGTAATTATTATAACCCCTCCCCTCTTATACCCTTTGCTATTGTTGTGATGTTGCTGTTGTAGTCTGCTTTACTTTGAGTCCACATGCATCTGCTATGACATGCCATTTTGTTACATGCATCATCATCTTCTGTACATGCACGTAGTTGTATAGTAGGAAGTGACATTTGAGGTGGAGTTGGATTTCCTACTGGGTCACGCATTGACGTTCCACACCCGTTGTTTTTCTGGTGTTGGTGTTTGGAGGTGGCAGATGGAGCTGGAGGCAGTGAGGTTGAGTTGGTGTTTTGGTTGAGGAGCATGGGTTGTGAGTCGGGTGGTGAGGGGGAGAGGATGAGATTTTGTACTTTGGGGGTTTGATGTTTTGGGGGAGTTGTATAAGATTGGATAAGAGATGTAAGCTATACATTAGTGGATAATAAAGGATGGTGGTTCTTGTTTGTCTCTTGGATGTTCTCTTTGTAACTCTCTCTGTTGTTGGTTTGGCATTGTTTGTTATCTGGGAACATTACAGATACTACCCCAGCAGTATGCAGTGGCCTGATGAGTCAATGGTATGTATTTTCCATTCTTCCTTCGTAACACTCGCTACTCGGGGAATACCTAGGATGGATTCGTACTTCCCAGGTGTCTTTGTGAGCAGGGCATGACACCTGTAGTAGGGTCAGGCTGTAGGGTCTCACACAGTGTGAGACCTTCGTCAAGTAATAGGTAGAATTAAGGGAGATGATGCATTGGATGCAAGGGAATTAATACGTCACGAAATGTTTGTGACAAAAGATTTAGAATATTTACGACGTGGGAAATTGCTTATGATGCAAGAGGTCATGAATATGTCTTAAAATATTTACGAGCATCTTTTATGTAGAATGAACACATAAGATGTGTACCTGGATGACGGAAACGTCTCGGTCTAAACACAAGTTCAAGTGGAATCCAAAACAGACTCCAAACGTGAAAGATAGAGCCTAAACCATGAACATAGCCCATTTTTGGGCATTGCGGGTCGGTGACCATTAGGAGGCTGTCCGACCTGCCTGGCAGTTGGTTGCTTGCACCCACTGAGCAGGGTAGGCACCCGTGCCCGTTGGCAGTGGCTCGGGCCACCCGCTTCGTGCAGGCGGGCATGCCCGCCCGCGCACGCGCCGGTGGGGGGTGTGCTGAGCACGCACTGTGCACACGCCCTACTGGGCTGGTACGTGCTAGTGGGACCCACGCTATTGGCCCCACTGCTTGGGGTTTTGAACCCTAAGGTAAATGGCAGTTGATTTTTGCGAAAATGCATGGTTTTGGGTTATCTTTGGTTGATCGTTTGAGGGGTCAAACGGACTCAGAATGTACCGTCATTTTTTCCTACGCATTCACCATTCAACCCTCTTCGCAACGATGTAAGACATCGTTCTTGGAACTCAACGGTGAGGGAGAGAAAATTCATAGGAGTATGGACTTTGTGAAGGTTAAACTTAAAGTTAATTTTCTCCTCCAAACCTTTAGTCCCACATCAGTAATTGAGAAAGGGGAGGGGTCAGTCTTCTAAATAAATAGGGGCCAAGCCCCCTCCTTGAAACTTGCACCAAACTCCAGACCTGAGTAGCTCTATTAAACATGAGCAAGCTCGGATTAAAGCTTAAATTAATATTCCCTCTTTTCCCTAATTTTTCTTTTCTCCTGATCTGGCTCTAGCAAAGCTACGAAGGAGTTCGGATCGGATTCGAAGTCCTGACGGAGGATCCACTTAAGGTGAAACTTTCTGGAGCACGTGGTTGGCTTGGCAACATGGATGTTGCTCGCCTCGAGACGCAGTTCGGTTCGGGATGCAGTGCGGCTCGGGACGCGGTTCGGCTCGGGAGAAGCGGCACGGGGCATCGCTTCGGAGATAAAGAAATGTTGCTGAAAACGGCGCTTCGTATTCTGCGGAAACGAAGTGAAAGGTATGTAGTTTATTTACATGCATTTATAATTGATGTTAGATAGATCTATCTTTAGGGTTGGTCGGACCCAACCCCAGGATAGTAGAGATTCTGGCTAGGGTTATTTCTTTACGGCTTTCTTGAAAATGTTTTAAGATGATTTTCCGCTGCATATTTGATTTCTTCATCCGTCTGACTTAGACCGGATGTCGATTTTATAGCCCTAAGGACCCAGAAAACCCTACATGATGTCTGGATTTTATTTTGAATAAATGACACATTGTGAGCTTGAACAATGATTGAAATGAATGTCATTTTTGTTGGATCTGGATCCTAGCCTAGAGGGGGGTGAATAGGCTTATAAAAATAATTCGTGCAACCCACGAATAAGCACACGCAGTTATAGCAGCAACAGGGTAAATAAAATTCAGACACAGAGTACACAGCAGATTTACCCTGGTTCGGTCGTCCCAACGACCTACTCCAGCCCCCAAAGCAGAACTAGTATTGAATAGAACAATATGTAAAAAACCACAAGTTAGAGCACGCTCAGAGCACCCTCTACGTCTCTACACTCGTCAGGCTCTCAGTACCCCCACTCACTGTATTTTCTCTCACTATTAATCCTAGTAACGCTTTCTACCAGCTAGTCCCAAACTAGCTGGGTCCCACTTGTCTAGTCCCAACTAGACAAGTCCCAAAATAGTCACAAAAGGTAGGTAAAGTTTCCCCTACAGAAAACGTTACACTAAGACACGAATAAAAGAGTTTAAGGGTTTAGAAATGCTCAGTTCGTGTCCGTGTAGGCGTCTCTGTCAATCAGCATGTCGTCAGCTCCAATCTGACGCAAACGGTGTCTCAATCCGACTCCTGGATGTCAAGTTGTGCACTGGTCTGTGCGTAAAGCAATTTCAGTTCAATCCCTTTTAATAGCCGGTCTGTGTGCTCAACAGCTCCTTAATAAAACAATGGTCGGTGCACTCAACAATTTAGTTCAAATTATTTTGATCTCGATCGGTGCGCAGAGCAACTCTAATAAATTCCCTGAGCCACGTCAGCGATTTGGTTGTGCGGGCTTCGTTTCACTTTTGATCACATTAAAAAATCCTCGCCGTTGATTTTTCGAATTCTCCGTTCGTATCTAGGGCATGCATGCGAGGTCTTCACGGCGTCTGCAGCAAGTTCGTGCGGCGGTCTGCTCGGTGACAGGGCAGCTTCGGCGACGTGCAGCAAACGAACAGCACTCCGACGTGGCAGCGGTGCTTCTCCTCGATGGTACCTACATGCTACGACAGCGACGATCTTGAAGCGATGGCTAGTTCTCCATGCGACGTTATCTTCGTCGTCTCCAACTTCAGGCGACAGCAACCTCTACAGCGGTGAGGGCTCGGCAAGTTCGATGACGGCAGACCGACTACTTCGAGTGGCGACGGAGTTTGGCAGCACCGCTCCTTCAGCAACGACGTGCAGCGGCGACTTCGACAGCGGCAGTGATCAGTCGTCTTCTCCGGTGAGGCAGCGGTGCTTCTCCAGCATCGGACAGCTTCTACGGTAATACGGCGATGTCGACTTCATCGACTGCAGTGACAACTCCTCCGACTCGTCCTAGGTCTCTCAGGCGACGGCAACTTCTATCATCCACGACGATGCGTGGCAACAACGAGCACTTGTCTCTGCCTATGACGGTGGTACTTCGGGCGTTCTTCGGTGTGATGGGTCGACGACGACGGCTTCGAGTCAGCGTCGAGAAGCGACGGTCTTCAACAGTGCTTTGTATTCTCTTCTCGTACATGAAGGCGACGGCGGCGGGCAAGACTTCGAACTTCTTCGATCTCGTTCTCCGGTGTTTCTTTGGGCGACGGAGTGTTCTTTGCTTCGCTCAACAGATGGCGAGTGTTCCACGGTGCAGCGGTAAAGACACCTTCGTCTACACCTTCTTCGCGTACGGTGGCGACGGCTTTGACACAAGGCGCTCGGACTTCGAAGACCACGGTGACGAGCTCTAGTGTTTTTGGAGCTCACGGGCTGCGGCAGCGATGGCTCTGTCTTCGCCGGCGGTGAGAGGCAGCAACGTTGGTGTTTCGGTGATGGAGACGACGATGGTCTTTGTTTGTGATAGGGTTTTGGCCTTCAGAAAATTTTTTGGCTTGCGGAACAAAAGGTTAAGGCTGTTTCGATTTTTATTGGGATTTGTAGCTGCCAACACTTTTTTTTAATAGCCCTCTTCTCAAATCTTTGATTGCCGCAGCCCTTGGGAATTTTATTGTATGGCCGTATGTTTTTTCTCTTGAGTGTGAGGGCTTATATAGATGATTGCTAGGGTTTTGAGTATTTGGCAATGGATAAGATATTTGAATGTGATATGAATTTGGAATTTGTATTGTACTAGGAATTGGTCTTGGCTAAGGAGTTTGTATGGCCATGGGATATATTTCAATAACCCACAAAGATTTGGTTTCATCTCTCAATAGTGGACCAAGTCCAATTTGCTCCATATTGGACCAAGTCCACTTTCTTTGAGCACATCAATCTCTCTCTCTTCCAATATGCTATACGAATAGCAATTCCGCCAAAAAGTGAAAATATATTGTTTTGCCAAGCCTGAAGCATACTAAGCACACACGTCAGATATAACGACATGTTTGTCATCATCAAACCAAGATCCTAGATCGTTGCTCCCAACAATCTCTCCCTTTTGGTGATGACAAACTCATAAAAGATTTGAGCAGTAAGTATGGGTGTGTGAAGTGTGTTGAATGGCGTAATGCAATATGATGTATGGATGAGTCATTCAAACATTACAAAGCATGCACAACAAATAGTAAATATAAAAGCATGCTCCCCCTTCTCTCAAGCTCCCCCTTCAATATTTATTCAGGTATTTTTCTCAAGCTCACCCTTCAACAAATAATACCGACAATAAACAAATCTTTCTTTCTTTCTCTTTCCCCCCCTTTGTAATCACCAAAAGTGGATTAATGAAGTCACAACCAATATTCCATGCAAAAATAAACCATTATTAAATGTAGCATGCAATTTGCATGAGTTTTCCAAATAATAGACAATTCAGGCTCATGGAATTTCATAACAAGACTTCTCCACCGTTGTGTAAGTGTAGTGATATAAACAATAAAGTACTAAAGGAGATTCAATTTTAGAAAATCAACCAAATCAATCCACATTTTCCAATTTTTCATGAATATCACTAGGATTGATTTTTCCCACCTCATCAAAGATGAGTTCAAGGTACCAACCCCAAAACATAGCCTAAAATGACTTTTAAATGTGGGGTGGAATTTCTTGACGAGTTATATACACCAACGCTAATGATTACCCATGTAGCATAAGTTGGATACTCGTGGGTTGTGTATTAGCCATGAAGTGTATCCATTTTTCATACGGAGCAATTTTCATAATTTTTTATTTGCAATTCTTTTGTACTCAATTTTTATTCATGGCTAAACACTTCATATCCCTTAGAAAATTCAGAAATTAATCATTCCTACATTCACTTTCCATTATTCTTCA
>CM061135.1:77724176-77921179 GCA_030789695.1 Scilla litardierei
TTGCACTGGCTCCATTATATCAGTTCCCGACTGATAAACATGAATCCATGTCAATAGAGAGGACTACTGCCGTAAAGGTGGAGTCCGAGGTAATAGAGCGGGTGCGAAACCGTTCAAGGCTGGATAGAACGGCCACCTCATGGGCATTTACTTTCCATTTGTATACACATCGCTTGTGCCTTGCACTGGCTCCATTATATTAGTTACCGCCTGATAAACAAGAATCCCTGTCAATAGAGAGGATTACAGCCGTACAGGTGGAGCCCGAGGTAATAGATCGGTTGCCAAGACGATCAAGGCTGGACAGAACGGGCACCTCATGGGCATTTACTTTCTGTTTGAATACACATCGCTTGTGCCATGCATCGGCTCCATTATAACAGTTCCCGCCTGATAATCATGAATCCATGTCAATAGAGAGGACTACAGCCGTAAAGGTGGAGCCCGAGGTAATAGATTGGGTGCCAAGCTGCTCAAGGCTGGACAGAACGGGCACCTCATGGGCATTTACTTTCCGTTTGAATACACATCGCTTGTGCCTTGCATCGGCTCCATTATATCAGTTCCCAACTGATAATCATGAATCCCTGTCAATAGAGAGGACTACATCCGTAAAGGTGGAGCCCGAGGTAATAGATCAGGCGCCAAGCCGCTCAAGGCTGGACAGAACGGGCACCTCATGGGCATTTACTTTCCGTTTGAATACACATCGCTTGTGCCTTGCACCGGCTCCATTATATCAGTTCCCGCCTGATAAACATGAATCCCTGTCAAGAGAGAGGACTACTGCCATAAAGGTGGAGCCTGAGGTAATAGATCGGGTGCCAAGCCACGTAAGGCTGGATAGAATGAGCACCTCATGGGAATTTACTTTCCGTTTGAATACACATCGCTTGTGCCGTGCACCGGCTCCATTATATCAGTTCCCGCCTGATAATCATGAATCACTGTTAAGAGAGAGGACTACTGCCGTAAAGGTGGAGCCCGAGGTAATAGATCGGGTGCCAAGCCACGTAAGGCTGGACAGAACGGGCACCACATGGGCATTTACTTTCCGTTTGAATAAACATCGCTTGTGCCTTGCACCGGCTCCATTATATCAGTTCCCGCCTGATAATCATCAATCCCTGTCAAGAGAGAGGACTACTGCCGTAAAGGTTGAGACCGAGGTAATAGATCGGGTGCAAAGCCACGTAAGGCTGGACACAACGGGCACCTCATGGGCATTTACTTTCTGTTTGAATACACATCGCTTGTGCCTTGCACCGGCTCCATTATATCAGTTTCCGCTTGATAAACATGAATCCCAGTCAAGAGAGAGGACTACAGCCGTAAAGGTGGAGCCCGAGATAATAGATTGGGTGCCAACACGCTCAAGGATGGATAGAACGGGCACCTCATGGGCATTTACTTTCTGTTTGAATACACATCGCTTGTGCCTTGCACCGACTCCATTATATCAGTTCCCGCCTGATAAACATGAATCCCTGTCAAGAGAGAGGACTACTGCCGTAAAGGTGGAGCCCGAAGTAATAGATCGGCTGCCAAGCCACGCAAGGCTGGACAGAACGAGCACCTCATGGGCATTTACTTTCCATTTGAATACACATCGCTTGTGCCTTGCACCGGCTCCATTATATCAGTTTTTGCCTGATACACATGAATCCCTGTCAAGAGAGAGGACTACTGCCGTAAAGGTGGAGCACGAGGTAATAGATCGGGTGCCAAGCCACGTAAGGCTGGGCAGAACGGCCACCTCATGGGCATTTACTTTCCGTTTGAATACACATCGCTTGTGCCTTGCACCGGCTACATTATATTAGTTCCCGCCTGATAAACATGAATCCCTGTCAAGAGAGAGGACTACTGCCGTAAAGGTGGAGCCCGAGGTAATAGATCGGGTGCCAAGCCATGTAAGGCTGGACAGAAAGGGCACCTCATGGGCATTTACTTTCCGTTTGAATACACATCGCTTGTGCCTTGCACCGCCTCCATTATATCAGTTCCCGACTGATAATCATGAATCCCTGTCAAGAGAGAGGACTACTGTCGTAAAGGTGGAGCCCGAGGTAATAGATCGGGTGCCAAGCCATGTAAGTCTGGACAGAACAGGCACCTCATGGGTATTTACTTTTCGTTTGAATACACATCGCTTGTGCCTTGCACCGGCTCCATTATATCAGTTCCCGCCAGAAAATCATGAATCCCTGTCAAGAGAGAGGACTACTGCCGTAAAGGTGGAGCCCGAGGTAATAGATCGGGTGCAAAGCCACGTAAGGTTGGACACAATGGGTGCCTCATGGGCATTTACTTTCTGTTTGAATACACATCGCTTGAGCCTTGCTCCGGCTCCATTATATCAGTTTCCGCCTAATAAAGAAGAATCCCTGTTAATAGAGAGGACTACAGCCGTAAAGGTGGAGCCCGAGGTAATAGATCGGATGCCAAGCCACTCAAGGATGGATAGAACGGGCACCTCATGGGCATTTACTTTTCGTTTGAATACACATCGCGTGTGCCTTGCACCGGTTCCATTATATCAGTTCCCGCCTGATAAACATGAATCCCTGTCAAGAGAGAGGATTACTGCCGTAAAGGTGGAGCCCGAGGTAATAGATTGGGTACCAAGCCACGTAAGGCAGGACAGAACGGGCACCTCATGGGCATTTACTTTCCATTTCAATACACATCGCTTGTGCCTTGCACCGGCTTCATTATATCAGTTCCCGCCTGATACAAATGAATCCCTGTCAAGAGAGAGGACTACTGCCGTAAAGGTGGAGCACGAGGTAATAGATCGGGTGCCAAGCCACGTAAGGCTGCGCAGAATGGCCACCTTATGGGCATTTACTTTCCGTTTGAATACACATCGCTTGTGCCTTGCACCGGCTACATTATATCAGTTCCCGCCTGATAATCATGAATCCCTGTCAAGAGAGAGGACTACAGCCGTAAAGGTGGAGCCCGAAGTAATAGATCGGGTGCCAAGCCGCTCAAGGCTGGACAGAACGGGTAACTCATGGGTATTTACTTTCAGTTTGAATACACATCGCTTGTGCCTTGCACCGGCTCCATTATATCAGTTCCCGCCTGATAAACATGAATCTCTGTCAAGAGAGAGGACTACTGCCGTAAAGGTGGAGCCCGAGGTAATAGATCAGGTGCCAAGCCACGTAAGGCTGGACAAAACAGGCACCTCATGGGCATTTACATTCCGTTTGAATACACATCGCTTGTGCCTTGCACCGGCTCCATTATATCAGTTTTTGCCTGATACACATGAATCCCTGTCATGAGAGAGGACTACTGCCGTAAAGGTGGAGCCCGAGGTAATAGATCGGGTGCCAAGCCACGAAAGGCTGGACAAAATGGGTACCTCATGGGCATTTACTTTCTGTTTGAATACACATCGCTTCTACCTTGCACCGGCTCCATTATATCAGTTCCGGCCTGATAATCATGAATCCCTGTCAAGAGAGAGGACTACAGCCGTAAAGGTGGAGCCCGAGGTGATAGATCGGGTGCCAAGCCGCTCAAGGCTGGACAGAACGGGCACCTCATGGGCATTTACTTTCCGTTTGAATACACATCACTTGTGCCTTGCACCGGCTCCATTATATCAGTTCCCACCTGATAAACATGAATCCCTGTCAAGAGAGAGGACTACTGCCGTAAAGGTGGAGCCCGAGGTAATAGATCAAGAGCAAATCCACGTAAGGCTGGACAGAACGGGCACCTCATGGGCATTTACTTTCCGTTTGAATACACATCGCTTGTGCCTTGCACCGGCTCCATTATATCAGTTCCCGCCTGATAAACATGAATCCCTGTCAAGAGAGAGGACTACAGCCGTTAAGGTGGAGCCCGAGGTAATAGATCGGGTGCCAAGCCGCTCAAGGCTGGATAGAACAGGCACCTTATGGGCATTTACTTTGCGTTTGAATACACATCGCTTGTGCCTTGCACCGGCTCCATTATATCAGTTCCCGCCTGATAAACATGAATCCCTGTCAAGAGAGAGGACTACTGCCGTAAAGTTGGAGCCCGAGATAATAGATTGGGTGCCAAGCCACGTAAGGCTGGATAGAACGGGCACCTCATTGGCATTTACTTTTTGTTTGAATACACATTGCTTGTGCCTTGCACCAGCTCCATTATATCAGTTCCCGCCTGATAATCATGAATCCATGTCAAGAGAGAGGACTACTACCGTAAAGGTGGAGCCCGAGGTAATAGATCAGGTGCCAAGCTAAGTAAGGCTGGATAGAACGGGCACCTCATGGGCATTTCTTTTTCGTTTGAATACACATCGCTTGTGCCTTGCACCGGCTCCATTATATCAGTTCCCGCCTGATAATCATGAATCCCTGTCAAGAGAGAGGACTACAGCCATAAAGGTGGAGCCCGAGGTAATAGATCGAGAGCCAAGTCGCTCAAGGCTGGACAGAACGGGCACCTCATGGGCATTTACTTTCTGTTTGAATACACATCGCTTGTGCCTTGCACCGGCTCCATTATATCAGTTCCCGCCTGATAAACATGAATCCTTGTCAAGAGATAGGACTACTGCCGTAAAGGTGGAGCCCGAGGTAATAGATCGGGTGCCAAGCCACGTAAGGCTGGACAGAACGGGCACCTCATGGGCATTTACTTTCCGTTTGAATACACATCGCTTGTGCGTTGCACCGGCTCCATTATATCAGTTCCCGCATGATAATCATGAATCCCTGTTAAGAGAGAGGACTACTGACGTAAAGGTGGAGCCCGAGGTAATAGATCGGGTGCCAAGCCACGTAAGGCTGGACAGAACATGCAGTTGTCACTAAACAATATATATTTATAAATCGGTTGTGAGACACAATCGGTATGCCACGTAATGATGAATGTACAACCGCCACCTCGTACAATCTCATTTCGGAGGTACGAAATATAGGACATTTTAAATGATTCTGCTTTCTTCTCAACAATGTTCACGTGTGGAAACTGGAGAATGAGTTAAGTAGAACCTCGGTTTCCGTGTAAGCCATTCATTACGATTTTTTTGGCCATCCGAACGGATGCTTTACCCCAGCCGTCTGATGAGATCGTTTTAGTCTGTTCCACTTCCCTATGTAATCCAGCGGTTGAGATTAAAATAACCAATCGTTATATATATGTGGAATCAGTAAACCAGGGGTTTTGCGAAAAATTTCATTCCTCTTCCCTTTGGTCTATCGTTCCGTTTTCTTCTTCTTCTCAACACTCTCACATTTCGTACTAGGGTTTCTTCATGCCGCCAAAACGATCTCGTGAGTCGAGTTCTTCTGACTCTTGGAGATTAAGTGATGATGATTCAACGTCACCTGAACACGATGATCCCCTTCCCTCATCGTTCTCGGCCAATAGACCCATTCTGCGTGATTCGCTTTCGCTTGGTCCAACGCAAGGTGAACACAATGTGCTGTTACCTCCTCCTGGGTTTCCTCCTTTATTTGCAGGTTCATCAGTTCCATCTCCAGCTGAAAAAGCCCCACTCGAGGACATCAGTAACGGCCTCCGCTCTATGGTTGGGATGTCTCGCCGTCAGGACTCTGTTCTGCACAACCTCCTTAGCAAACTCGCGGCGCTTACTACATCTGTCTCTATACTTACAGATGAACAACGTCAGCTTAAGGATATACTCATAGGCAATGTAATCCCTGCATCTGCTCCTTCATCCTCCTCCCATCAGCCGGTGAACTTTACTCGTAGATTAGTAGAAATTGAAACAAATCTCTGCAACACCAATCTGGCGATCTCACTTCTGCGTAGCAACTTCGACACTATGATGCTCATAATGTCGAACATACAACTGAAGATGGAGACTCTGTTGCCCTCTCCTAGAGACATCCGTACTGTTGCCCCACCATCACCACCACCACCTCCTCCTCCTCCTCCTCCAGGTTTTTGAGGTGGACGGGCCTTTGGCGCACAAGACTTTCTCTTGTCTTATAATGTATTTTTGATCATTGACAGAGAAGAGTGATTGTGGGTAGATATTCTTTGGTGTTTTATGTCATTATGTACGAAATGTAGTTTCAAATTTGTTGTGGTATGTACATTATAACGTATAAATGTTGTAGTATGATAGAATTCAGACCTTAATACAATGTCATATAATTTGATACAATTGCATGACATTACGAAATTGATATATATGATATAAACATCGATGCTTACTTGAATCAATGTCCGAAATTGAAATTACCTATTTAAAAACTTTTTACTGATATATGATTTACCCAGCACGCACAACGGGCATAAATTGTGACCGTCATGAAATACGTTGTTATAAAACATTTACGTTTGCACACAATTACTCAGCGCACACAACAGTCACATAATGTGTTTGACCGATGTGCGGGCTGTGAGCATACCCTTATCTAGTTATCCACAATAACTCAGATCACACAACTGCACGTAATTGTGACCTTTTTGCGCACGGAGCCAAACTATTCTATATTACAATTGAGGGAAGCTTTTGAATTTGTCCTATGTGGCACTGTCATGTGAAGTTTTGGGGGGAAATTTCTTGGATTGAGAAAATATGTTGGGAATACACAAAAGCATTGAAGAGAAATTAGTTGGGAGAATACAAAAGCTTTTCTTTTTTGAAATTGGTAGCATTATCACTTAAGTCTTAATACCCTTCATTCAAAAATGACCCAAAAAACGAGACCCAAAAAAATGAAACCCAAAAAAAACACACACAAACAAAATGAAACTCAAAAAATATGCAACTTAAATTACAAGTATGCGAAAGAGAACTTTATTTCGGCTGAGCTTATTTCGGCCGACTCAAAAAAATTGAAACCCAAAAAAACACAGGGAAAGTGCATTCAAAGAGGTGGGCTGAGCTTTATGGTCGTCAAGCTGTCTGACCAACCCATTCGTGCAGAAGGCGCCCTCGCCGAAGTCGCCCGCTAAATTTTTAGACGCTAATTTGTTGTTCTGCATCGAAGGCGACCGCACCTAATTTATTGTTCCTCGTCGAAGACGTCCGTGCCTCTAAATTTTTTTACGCTTATTTGTTTTTCTTTTACATTTTGGCTGTAGAAATATTTTTTTGGGACAAATATTTTTTGGGGACAAAGATTTTGCACTGTTCTCGCGGGCACGGATTATGGCTAGTATGCAATTAAAACGACAATATTTCATCGCAACCAAACTTCAGATGCCATGACCGTTGTGTGCGCTGAGCAAAACTGTATTACATAATCCATTACCCACAATTATTCATCCCGTCCTGCGCGGTGTGTAAAAAGGTATACCTTTCGGAAACATAATTCAGCTCGCACAACTGCTAAAATTTCACCAACCTGTGCGCGATTAGTAAAACTGTCGTAACTAATAATTTCTCAGCGCGCACCATGTTCAATAAAAAATCACAATAATTAAGAAAAATCACAAAATCGGTGGAGATTTAATGTTCAGACTGACATGCGAAATAAATATATCCACATTGAAGCAAATATAATACGCAGACGGTCGGTTGATTGATGGGTGTAGATACATACTCCTTCCCCTTTTGTATTTAGGTCCTATCCTTTTGGCATTCATATTTACGTGTTTGATCCCTTTTAAGTTTTAACCCCCCGACGCTGACGACACGCACACCCACACTTTCCTCTCCTTCCCAGTTTCGCGTGTTAACCGCTATCGTGTTCATGTGGATTTATTTTTGCTCCGTTCACAATTTGCACGGGAAATTTCTAGTATACAAATAAGTGAAAAGACATAACATATCTTACTGTTTACAGAATAAGACACCATATATCTTTGTGAATGATACTCATGTGTCACGCTGTTGGATTTGATGGTGTCCCATTTTGTAACATCCCATTAAGAGTAATATTTTACAAACATAAATAATTTGCTCAACTTGCACAACAGCCATAATTTTTCCCGTTGTGCGCGTTGAGCAATTTTGTTATAGGCCATCAAGTTTGCTCAACGCGCACCATAAACGGTCAAACATTCTTGGGAACATCATCTGGCAGGTAACAATCTGTTGTAGATTCACTCGTCTCTATATTCAATACAATATCACTCCTCACGGGTTCTTTTAAGTAGACGCACAGTGACTCTACTATAGTATATCGTCCTCATCAATGTGCCAGTCCAATTCGTCTATTAAAACACAAGGATTGAAGGGACGTTTGTCCTATTAGGACGAACATCCCATCGTTGGGTTTTTTTTGTTTTTTACAGAAAGAACCCCCTACAAATCTCTAATTGAGCGGAATACTGCCCTTTTACACCTCTTTTAAAAATAACCCTCACTTTTGCTGTTTTGCACTTTTGACCCCCCCACACCCTCACTTTTCCACTTTCTCCCCTTGGCTTCTGATCGGATCTTTTTTGGTCCTCCGTCTTGGTTTTTTCTATGCACGTGTGCACAGGGTTTTTTCTTTCGTCTAAAAAATGGCCTTCCTTCCCACTAGACCTTATCAACCTCTGCACTTCTTGATGATAGTATTCTATCTTATTTTATCTGTTTCTACTTTATACAATATTTTTTCTTCACCATGCTAAATATATCCCGTTGTTCATCACTGCTTCGTCTTCAACACACAAAGATGAACAATATACTACCGACAATTGACGTGTACTGGAAGATGTTATTTGCTCCTTCGTATGTTCTATAGCAGCAGATTCTTCTGAGAAGAAGCAACCGTGATATATTTGTATATCAGTGCCTAAATGTAAAGTTGCATGTCTTTATACCCTATTTTTTACTTAAATATGCTTGTTAGCGTTCATAACTGATGCTTCTTCAACGCATACAGGGGCATGCACTAAAGAATCCAGATCAGCCAACTTCGTTAAAGGAGTGGCTACTTATACCGTTATGGACGATCTGGATGCTAGTGATTATGGTGCCTTCTATTGGAGCTGATCATAAATGACATCTTGCTTGAGCTGTTCAGCATGACTCTGAAAAGTTTTGCGTAGTGGGATTCAATGTACCATTAGGATATTCCCGTGATTGAATTTCATACCAGTTCCAAAATGTGAAGTTGCAAAATGTTTAGCTGTAGTTTCAACTTTATTGTGTAATGTACATTATAATGCATAAATGTTGTAGTATTTTGGAATTCAGACCCTAATTCAATGTCATTTTATTTGATACAATTGCAGGACAATAAAAAATGATATATGTGATATATATGTACGACATTGATATTACTGAGCAAAATTGTTTACCGAACTATAAATTACATTTATGCATTATGCACATTATAATGCATAATGCTGTAGTATGTTAGAATTCAGACCTTAATACTATGTCATTTAATTTGATACAATTACAGGACAATACAAAATTGATATAATGTGATATATACATTGATGCTTACTTGAATCAATGTCCGACATAGATATTACTGAGCAAACACTGTTCACCGAACTATAAATTACCCATGGCGCACAACAGGCTCATGCTATATGTTGTGATAAACTATTTACGTGTGCACACAGTTACTAGCATGCACAACGTTCACATCGATTTGTTTGACCGCTGTGCGCGCTGAGCAAAACCGTATCTGGTTATCCACAATTACTCAAATCACACAACTTGACGTAGGTGTGACCCTTTTGCACGCAGAGCCAAACTGTATGCAATTAAACACAATAGACCATCGCACACAACAGTCAGATGCCATGATCGTTGTGCGTGCTGAGCAAAACTGTATTACATGCTCCATTACCCACAGTTAATCATCCCGTCATATGGGCAACATAAGGTAAGGTTGCGAGCATTGATCAAATTACACCCACCTGGGCGCGTTGAGCAAAACGGTCGTAACGAATAATTACTCAGCGCGCACAACGTTCAATAAAAAATCCCAAAATATAGAAGAAACACAAAATCGGGGGAGAATTAAATAATGTTCAGTCTGACATTATTTAAAAAATCAAAATGGATGTAAATATGATGCGCAGCAGTTGATTGATGGGTGTAAAGACATTTAAGTTATAAGACAACACATATCCTACTGTTTACAGAAGAGCACATCAAAAATATCTACATTTCTTTGATTTTTTTTAAAAAATATACATTTTGGATATATAATACAGCGCGCACAACGGATCAAAATACACCCAGCTGTGCGCGTTGAGCAAAAAGGTCGTAACGAATAATTACTCTGTGCGCACAACGTTCAATACAAAATCTCTATAATTAATAACTTCAGCGCGCACAACGTTCAATAAAAAATCCCAATAATAAAGAAGTAATACAAAACTGGGGAAGAATTAATTAATGTTCAGACTGACATGCCAGATAAAAAAATCAAAATTGATGCAAATATAATGCGCAGTAGTGATTGATAGGTGTAAATACATTTAAGTGATAAGACAACACATATCCTACTGTTTACAGAATAAGACAGCAAAAATATCTACATTTCTTTGATTTGTTAAAATTTGACCCGTAGTGCGGGGTATGTAAAAAGGTATACATTTTTGATATATAATACAGCGCGCACAACGGATCAAAATAAACCCAGCTGTGCGCGTTGAGCAAAACGGTCGTAACGAATAATTACTCTGCGTGCACAACGTTCAATACAAAATCCCCATAATTAATAACTTCAGCGCGCCCAACGTTCAATAAAAAATCCCAATAATAAAGACGAAACACAAAATTGGGGGAGAATTAATTAATGTTCAGACTGACATGCCAGTTAAAAAATCAACATTGAATCAAATATAATGTGCAGCAGTTGATTGATGGGTGTAAAGACATTTAAGTGATAAGACAACACATATCCGACTGTTTACAGAAAAAGACAGCAAAAATATCTACATTTCTTTGATTTGTTAAAATTTGACCCGTAGTGCGGGGTATGTAAAAAGGTATACATTTTGGATATATAATACAATGCGCACAACGGATCAAAATACAACCAGTTGTGCGTGTTGAGCAAAACGATCGTAACGAATAATTACTCTGCGCGCACAACGTTCAATGCAAAATCCCCATAATTAATTACTTCAGCGCGCACAACGTTCAATAAAAAATCCCAATAATAAAGAAAAATACAAAATTGGGGGAGAATTAAATAATGTTTAGACTGACATGCCAGTTAAAAAACTCAACATTGAAGCAAATATAGCGTAGACGGTCAGTGGATTGATGGGTGTACAGACATTTAAGTGATAAAACAACACATCTTACTATTTACATAATAAGACAACTTATATCTATGTGTATGATACTCATGTGTCACGATGTTTGATTTGATGGTGTTCACATCGCTATAAATGGATTTATGAGTAATATTGTATAAACATAAATAATTTGCTCAACTTGCACAACTGCCATATTTTTACCCGTTTTGCGCGTTGAGCAATTTTCTTAGAGGCAATCAATTTTGTTAGAGGCAATTTCTGTAGCCCACAGTAACCCAACTGTAGTCTCAGCCTCATCCATGCGGACCATACCCAGTCCAATTCGTCTATATAAAGTGATTCACTTCCCTCTAGACATCGTCAACCACTACTCCTCTCGATGATAGTGTTCTATATGGTTATACCTATACAATATTTTTTCTTTTACATGCTAAATTTTTGTTCTTACTAATGAATGCTTCGTCTACTACACACAAAGATGGCCAGCCAATAAACTTGCGGCAATTGCCGTGATGCTGAAATTGAATTCGTCACATTTATATGGGCATCAAAGATGGAGTCTGCCCCTTCAGATAGCATCAAAGATGGTGTTGGCTCCTTCAGAAGAAGCACACGATTTTTTCGAATGCTTCACATTGCCATCAGCCTGAAGGTGCCACAAAGGTATCGGCTCTCAAACTGCGTAATCTTCTCCGAAACTGTGCATCCTCATTTCTCTCCATGCTCAGAAGAATTTCTAACGAGTGCCATTATTGAATTTCATACCAGTGCAAAAATGTGAAGAGTCTCTATTGGAGCTGCTCATAACTGCAATATCCACAGGAGACAAGGTCACGGTATGAGAACTTGTCGTATGAGCAAAACTGTATTCCATTTTCATAGTTAATCAGCCCGCCCTACGTGCAAAAGTAGTGACCTTTGTGTGCACTAAGCAAAAATATTTGCAATACTGTGATTTGTTACAGTTACTGTCTTCTGATGTGATGATGTATGTTTTTTTGGAAAAACTTAGACAAGCACCGCAAGAGTATCGGTGTATTAGATTTTGCTCTTTGCTAATCGAAACCAGATGTTTTTTGTCGTTATGCACGTTGAGTATAAAAAGGTATACCTTCAAGCAATTTTTCTCTTCACACACCACCGCAGTCGAATACTATTTGGAACAACGTCTGGCTGGTATCCATCTGCCATATATTCACGAGCACGAACAGTTACTCTACGGTGTTTCCATCCTCGTACATGGTCAGTCCAACTCGTCTGTATATGGTTTCCATACCCACCAGACCTCATCAACCACTACCCCAGGTGATTATAGTTCCTTTATCTAATTCTCTCCGATTCTTCTTGTACAATGTTCTTTCTTCAAACTTGTAATTTTGTTGTTGTTCATGAGTGCGTCGTCTACAGCACACAAAGATGGCCAATATACTAGCGGTAATTGTCGTGATGCAGAAATTGAATACATCACGTTTATCTGGCGACGAAGATGTTCTTTTGCTCCTCTTTGCATGATCTGTTCATATTCATTGCAAACATCACATGAAGGCGAAGATGTTCTTGCAACCATAACAGCTTCATTCTCATCTATGCCAACTTGCAGATATTCTTTGACCCGTCGTAAGTTTCGTTCAGATTCATTGCATACATAACTGCTTGATGATAACAACTGTTCTATCTTATATCTATCTAAGTCTAATTATATTTACTTTTTTATTCTATCTTTTCCTAGGGTAGTTTGTACTTGCTGGTATCCCTCCTACTCCCAAGGGTGTTCGAAGTGTCATTGTTTGCCTTGAGATAGATGCCGATGGTATCTTGAATGCCTCTGCAGAGGAAAAGACGTGTGCAGAAAAATAAGATCACTATCACTAACGATAATTGCCAGGTTGACCCAGGAGGAGATTGAAAGGATGTTCCTTGAGGCAAAGAAGTAAAAAGCAGAAGATGGTGCGAACAAAAGAACGGCGGAGATGGTGTGTTATGTACATTGGAATGCATAAATGTTGTAGTATGTTGGAATTCAGACCTTAATACAATGTCATTTAATGTGATACAATTGCAGCCCATTACAAACTTGTGATTGGTGATATATACATTGATGCTTACTTAAATAAAATTCCAACAATGAAATTTAATGGGAAAAATTAGTGAAAGTAATATACATTACATTTACACAGCGCGCACAACTGGCAAACAGCGTGAACGTTGTGCGCGTTTAGAAATTTTGATCGAGGCCAACAATTTTGCTCATCGCTCAGCACGTCAGTGGATCATTATTGGGAACAACATCTGTGTAATATATACAATAAATACCCGAGGTACAAGACTATTCTGTATATTCCCGAGAAATCGTCTGTTGACTTTTATTTAGTAGAAGTGCTACTTTTGTTTATACCCGCTTCCATTTACCCATGGACACTAATTAATCATCCCACATAATTGCTCAGCGTGCATAACTTGCAACAGAAATGAAAGTTGTTCGTGCTAAGCAACGCTTTCTACAATTACCGAGTTTTGCTCATCGCGCACAACGGTGTTATTTAACAATCCGTTGTGCGCTCGGAGCTAAACTATATATAATTACATAGTACACACAATTACTCATCGCGATCATATACGGAAGTTCATTCTCCCGCCAGTCTCGTCCTCGGTGACGGGGCCGTGTCGGCCGTCCAACAGGGTTCCCGGGTGTCGACTTGGAATCAGGGGGAGAGGAAGTAAACGCTCTCACTCGGCGTCTGTTGCAAAAATTCCCTTCATTAAATTCTAAAAAATTACATATGACTCGCTCACGAGCAGTCTTACAAAAGTAACGATTCGCAAAATTTAGGAAGACGACGCACCGTCGGCTGTAAATAGGTCCTTTATCGCTCTCGCCACCCTTTCCATCTTGGTGGTGGCCCAAGCTTTGAAAGCATCGACCTCTTGCTCCTTCTCGAGAAGCTTGTCTTGAAGGTCAGCAACCTCCTTCCTCGATGCCTCAAGATCAGCTCGGAGTTGAGATCGCTCTCTACCCCATTGATCTTCCAACTGCTTCTTGGCGCTTGACACGGCGGTGAGGCTGGATTTCGCCTCCGAGGCCGCCCAATCCGACTTGCCCTTAGCGGCCATTATCTTCCCCAAATCTTCCTCCAGCTTCTTCACTTGAGCTCTGAGCTCAGAAGCCTCGTTCTCGGTATCCGCCACCTGGCGCTGCCCCTCGATCAGTTCGCGGGCCCTGCGGCGCAGACCTGCCCCGAAAATGGTCACCTGCAGATGGCAACAATCAGCAAAACCAGAAGGGGAAGTTAAATTCGGAAGGCACATTGGCAACGAACCGGAAGGCCACAGCTAACGAAGCAGTTGGCCATCGTCTCAAGGTCGACCCAATTCAGGAAATCGACATCCCTTGGCAGGGTGATATTCTCCGCCAGACGAGCCCCGTCCCAAAGTCCAGGAGGGCTGACTCAGCCGTCCCCACGATGTACGGTGGCCGATAGGTCTCCCCCTGAATCTCCCTATGATGGCCAGACCCAATGCGATTCGACTGCAGAAGGTGGCCAAACTCTGGAGATATGGGGCCGACGGAAGGGACCGGAGGAACAATGTCCTCGTATGGCCACCCGTCGTGTGGCGTGCTGGAGGACGATGCGCCCCCAACTCGAGGATCATAAGGAGCTGCCTTCAAAGACTGTGCAGCTTGACTTGAGGAGCATCCAGCCTCCTCCAACTCCAGCATGAGGTTCCCTGATTCCTCCGATTCCTTCGATTCCTCATCATCCATCTTCCTCTTACGGCCTTCTTCATTGGCCCGCTCCATCGCTGAAGTAAACTCTCTGTATGCTCCTCCCGCCATTTTTGTTTCTGGAAGAAATAATAAGATGAGATTTCCTCGAAGCGCAAAAGCCATTGGCTTCACCTCCAATTTCTTTTATTACACGAATGAATAGGACAAGATGATCGACACGTGTCGGAAATTTGGCAAAAACAACGGTTGAGATAGGCGAAAGGTTTTGGCGGCCTGAATCAAATTAGATGCTTCGAATGCCGTGCCCTATTTAATGAAAGTACCCATCATTCGGCCTTAATCCGCTTATTAATAGAGAACGAATCACAAGGGCCAATGTTGATACCCGTGTACGGCGCCCGAAAAGGCATGGGGTAATTACTCATCGCACAAAACGACTCAAACCCTAGAATTGCTCTCCGCACACGGCCACTCAAAACACACAATTGATCACCGCACACAACCATTTTTTTTACCATCCACGTTTACATGTGAACGGGTAAATTTATTATCCGTATCACCGTTGCATAATTGTTAAGAAATTCCATGTCACAACTAGTCCTTACATAAAGTTTGGAAATGGTGCATGTGAGCAGGCAGAGTGTATGTCATGGCATATACATCTACTGTAGTAAAGGAAGTAACAACTATACTTATGAACATGTGAAAGCGTGCACGTGCAACAGGCAAGGTGTACAACAATGGATCCACACATGCAATAGGCAGAGTGTATGTCAAGACTGAGGTGCATTACATCATTGAGATACAAAAAAATCAATTCAAAGTGTCAAATAATACACGCAAACATGTACCTTCTCCCTTTTTTAGTAAATTATAATTACTTGCACCGCAATTTTGCGCTGCATATAGTCATCATCTAAGAGTATTAGTGTTATGATTTGATGTATGATGAGAGACTTTACGTTTGCCCTTCTTTTTTCGAGTGAGTTGTGAATATGAAGATGTTGGTGTATGTATAAGATGTATCAATGTATCATTAAAAAGGAATATTGTGTTATTTTCTCAGTGTTTTTATCTGTGATGGAGTTTTACTTGTACTTCCCAGCAAGTGCGTAGTACCTGCAGTGTTCTTTCTACTCTTTTCTTTTCTTTCTTTCTACGTAATAACACTCGTCTCTTCGGGAATACCTGATACGGGTTCGTACTTATCGAATATCCTGGGGACCGGGTCGCATTGCCATTGAATGAAGGCCAGTAAAATGAATTCTCCCGCCCATGGGGAGCGGGATTCGAAGTGCCGCCTCTGTGAGACTTTGACACGTGTCCCCTACTGACGGCTTGGATTCGAAGGGACCTTCAGTATAAAGCCTTTATCCTTTTAAATTCTGTTTTACCCATTGCTCGTTACCCTGATTTTCATCTTTTTTGCTCAGATGGCGGGTCGGGATTCAGTCAAGACATTCCTCACCATTCGCCCTTGGGCACGGCCGAACCTTCGCCCTTCATGGTGAATCAGATTGATTCGCCCTCCGGTCTCGACCTCGAAGAGGGGGACGTGGCGGCCGTCGAGCAGGGTTCCCGTGTGTTAACCGAGAATGAGGAGAAGAAGAGACGCTCTCACTCGTGGTCTGAAGGTCTCGAGAGAAAGAAGAAGAGGAGTGAGAGTGGTCCAGCTATCCTTCCGAGTGACCGCTCCTTCCGGGAGAAACTGGCAGACTCTCTGGTATGTCATATCCAGCATGTCGGACCCTTTTTTTCTTCAACGACTGTTTTGTTGATGGTGACATTCACCCCTTCGGTCTTGCAGGTTTCCCCGGTTGCTGTAGATGGTCTTGAGGTGGCCTTGGCACAGGAGCGCCTGAGGGCTGAGGCGGCTGAGCAATCAGCCAAGGAGGCCCACCAGTTCAAACTGAGAGTTGCAGAGCTCACCTCGGAGGTGGGATGTTTGACGGAGGCTCTGGCTATTGCCAAGAGTTCGGCCAAGTATGCTGAGGATGCACTGTCCCTCACCCGGGAGGAGCATAGAAAGGCGAAAGGCGCTCTTTGGGCCGATATAGGTGACCTGCGGAAAGTGGCCCATGGTCGGATCGTAGCTGAGGTCCAGAGGGACTATGGGGATATCCTGGCTCCGAAGAACGCGGAGTCTATCCGTGATGGATTCCGGGCGTTCTCGGCCATTTTTGCTGCTCAGATCGAGAGGTCCTTCCGGGATGGTTTGGCAGTGTTCGAGGCGCGGGTCCGAAGAATGCTTCCCTGACCTCCGGTTGTCCCTGGTCACCCTACTGGTTCGGGAGAAGATGAATCTCCTGGGGACGCCTCTTCGCGAGCTCCTACATCATAGGTGGATCGAACCATTTTTTGTTTCTCCTTTTTGTTAGTTGTACTTGGAGATATTTTTGATCAATGTAAAAAATTTCTCGAATGATTTCTTGACAATTGGCATGACCTTCTGCAACAGATAAATTATAAGATATGAGATCGACAGCAGCATATAGATTTCTTGAATGATAGGCATCATCCTCATACTCACATAATTAAAACTTTGGGTATTAAGTTTTAGTTTGTACCCGCAGACCTAGGAATTCAAAGCCACACTAGCTACATTTTGAACTAAAATACCAGATAAATCATTTTTCATAGATACAGTTTTCAAGAGATTCAGTTTTCAGCACATTTAATGATGGGCTTCATTACGTAAATGCTTTTCATACCACTGCCACTTTTTCTTTGGTGATGAGCTTGATGACTGAGCCCACAGGCATGGCCAAAAGGCTGAAGAGGAAATTGACAAAATCTTTGCCAGCTTCAGCGAACAACACTCTCTTCTTCCTCTTGTCTATGAAAATCTTCAACCTCAGTTGGGTGGCCATCATCACTGCTGCAGCAAACCGGTGATGGTTTGTTTAAGCTATGGTCTCTGGTTGTTTGGGAGGGGGTTGCTTGAATATGGTCAGAGTAATATTTGAGCAAGGTTACTTCTTTCTCATGCCTTTCACAGCACTTGAAGTGTTGTGGTTGAATATAATTTGTGGGTTTGGAATCCATTTATAGACGAATTGGACTGCCCTTGGATGAGGACGAGCCTACAGTCGAGTGTAGCATTACTCCTTCCTCATGACTGATAAACATCACTCGAAGTGTAGAGGTTGAAGAGGGCTTGTACGTAAGGAAGCCATTTTATATACGAATTAGACTGCCCTTGGATGAGGATGAGTCTATAGTAGAGTGACCGTGAGTCTACAGAAGAGACCCCATGAGTCTACAGAAGAGACCACATGAGTCTACATAGCAGTGATCGTGAATGTACATAAGATTTTATTCATCGCGCACATCTTCCTAAATTATTTTCTCTCCGCACACAACGGCCATATTCTTGCCGGTTGTGCGCGTTGAGCTATTTTGTTTGCTCAACGCGCACCACCACGGTCATACATTATTGGGAACAAGTAACACTGGCTGCTATCAATCTGTTGTAGATTCACGGACATTCTTCTGTTAATCACAATCAATTTTATGTAGACTCACGGGGTCTCTTGTGTTGCCTCCCAGTAACTCTACTGTAGTCTCATCCTCATCCAATGGCATCCAAAGTCGTCTATAAATGGATTCCCTTCACACAAGCCCTCGTCAACCACTACACTTCTTGATGATATTATTCTATCTTATTTTATCTGATTCTAGTTATATGATATTTTCTCTACAACATTCTATTTTTTCCTTCATCACTGCTGCATCCTCAACACTCAAAGATGGACAATATAATAGCGTCTAGTGACGTGATGCAGAAATTGAATACATCACATATATCTTGATTCGAAGATGTTCTTTGCTCCTTCATATGTTCTGTTTGTCGTCATTGAAGCTATTACCTTCCATGCACACCCGTTTCTTCACTGCTTGTATATGTTCATTGATACTTAGTTGCAGACATCACTGCTCGATGATAATAAATGTTCTATCTTATTCTAAGTCTACACGTACAATATTTTTACTTAATTATGCTTTGTTATATGTTCATCACTGGTTCTTCTTCAACGCAGACAGGGGGACGGATGGCCAAGATACAAAGAAGCAAGTGACGCTGATGCAGCTGATGGAGCAGCTCATAAATGGCAACAAAGTTTAAATTTTTTTCATGGTGGTAATCCATGTATCCCTAGTATAGTCCAGTGCTTTAATTGCTTAGTCGGGCAAAAACTGTGATGTTGCAAAATGTTTAGATGTAGTTTCTACTTTGTTGTGTTATGTACATTTGAATGCATAAATGTTGTAGCATGTTGGAATACAGATCTTAATACAATGTCATTAAATTTGGTGCAATTGCATCACATTACAAAATTGCGTGATGCTAACTTAAAGTACCCACAATTACTCAGCTCGCACCAACGGCAACAGCATTGAACGTTGTGCGAGCTGAGCACAACTGTCTACGATTACCAATATTTACTCAACGAGCATAACCGTCAAAGTTATTAACCGTTGTGCGCGTGGAGCTTAACTGTTTACAATTACCCATATTACTCAGTGCGCACATCCGTAACATTATTGAACGTTGCATGCGCTTATTAGGAAGCCTGTAAAATTACCAAGTTTTGCTCAGCGCGCACAACTGGTAAAAGTTGTAAACGTTGTGCGCGCGGAGCTAAACTGTATACAATTACCCATCATTACTCATTGCGAACAGCTACATGCCTCATTCTCTTGAATCTTCATTCTCTTCAGCTCTTCTGCTTCTGCTTCTTACTCCTTAATCCCATTAATTTTCTTGACAATTGTCAGGTTCTGCAGCAACAGAGAAATTATAAGATATGAGATCCGCAGCATCAGATATAGGTCTCGAATGATAGGCATCATCCTCATAGGCTTATAACCAAGACTTTGTGTTTTACTGTTCAATTTGCACCCCAGCCCTATTAATTCAACTCCACGATGGCTGCATTTTGGACTAAAATATAGGAGGCTGATCGCTCCGGGACGTACACCCAAAGAACGGTTGTAGTTTTACCGCAAGCGCACGGTATAGCGGCGAGCGGGTATCGAACACAGGGAGGACGAATGACCGTGCTTGCTCCTAATCAACCTGGCTATTTAAGAATAGAGAGAATTGCCTTGGGCGATCCTGTCACAATCGTCAGACAAATATGCGAAATATCAAATCAAATAAAGAACGTCTAGGGAATGGGGAATCCCCGCTACTCACCGTATTTCATAAATGTGGTTCGTCGGTATCAAAATTGCTAGAATGAGAATTTGGATGAACTAGTTGCAACTAAATGTGGAACCAAGCTCACGCTCTCGCGCTGTTGCCGGTCTATAGCTATCCTAGGGTCGGGTCCAATCTCTTGCAAACCCTAGCCTAGGAAAGCTAGCATTAGGATCAACTTCATCGTCCAATTGCGCACCGAGCCCAATCTCTTGCAAACTCGGTCCACAATCTAAATTAGGATAGTTCCTACCCGTCCAATCTCTTGCAAACGGGTATCGGCACGGAATTGCAACCGGAGATCCTAGTATCGGTCCAATCTCTTACAAACCGATACTTCGAAAGTCCGATTCCAACCCAATTCGGATTTCTAGGGTTTCCTATCAAATTGGGATCCAATCTCTTGCAAATCCCAATTGATATGAATACCTAGCTATCCGTAGTAATTCGATCCCAATCTAATCTCTAATTATTGATTCTAGCACAATTTCTACCAATTTATCACAAATACGAAATTGGGCTTGTAGGGTTCATCCCCACGCCCCAAGATGTGGAGACTACTCACAAATCATAGCAATATCACAAAAATAATCAATGAAATAGGCAATGGAATTCATCACAACAATGATATAAACAATAAAAATAGAGTTTTTGGGGAAGAGAGATGCAAACCAATGTAGTTCTTCAATTAATCCAACAAAAATCCAAGTTTTTCCTCTTCTCCAATCACAAATAATAAAGCTAAAAAGTAGTCTCCAAAAAGCTGCAAAAAATCTAAGAGATGGCTCCCAAAACTAGGGTAAAAACAGGGCTTAAATAGCCCCAAAAATCGTCCAAAAATCCTGACCAAAACGCCCCTGCACAGCCTGTTTTCCGCAAATTTCGCTACAGGCAGCGCATCGCACTCGGCCGAGTGACAAAAGTCGCTCGGCCGAGTGAAAACCCTGTCATTTTCCAGTAAGTCGGGGGCTTCAAGGGTCTTCAGTTCGGAGGCGGCTCGGCCGAGTGAGTTGTCGTCACTCGGCCGATGGCTTCACTGCACTCGGGCGGACGTGGTTTACCACTCGGCCGAGTGGGTCTTCTGAAGCTCAGGTGGCCGAGAAACAGTAACTTCGATATTTTGGAGGGGCATCGTCTGGGCGCCACTCGGGCGGACGTGGTATCGTCACTCGGCCGATGTGGTCTCCATCGCTCGGCCGAGTACACATGGAAATCGTGTCTGAACGGGTCGGCCGAGCAGTACCTCGCTGGTCGGCCGAGTGGCTCCTCCACTCGGCCGAGTTGAACACAAAAAATGCCCATTCTGCTTATTTTGGCCTCCTCGTCGCTCCTGCGACGTCCATTCTTCTTCCGCTCCTCTCCAACAGCAAAATATCCCTCGGGGAGGTCGTCGGTGGCCGTCTAGAGTAAGCGCGTCTCGAGATCACTCCAAATCGTGCCAAATCACCTGAAATGCGACAAAAACAACAAATCGTGAACAGCATCGCAATATCGTCGATATATCGTGAAAAACATGATTTGGGCGATCTAAATGGCATGCAAATACACGGAAAAAAGGTGTAAAATGAGGAGTGATCAAAATCCCCCAAGCTTGCCTCTTACTCGTCCTCGAGGAAGATAAGTAAAAGGCGAACCCGGTGGATTCGGAAAACGAAAACGGCGAAAGACGAAAAAAAAAATGAAAAACGAAGAAGAATGAAAACCAAATGAAAATAAAGACGAAAGAAAGAAACGAAGAGGTAGGGTGCTAGATCATTTTCTCAGGACGTGGGTTTCACTTACTCTTATAGCATGCACCGAATGAGAATACATGTCAAAGAATCTTATTTTGATATCATAGTATAATAGTGCAAATAGAAATAGAAAACCCACGAACAATGATATAATCATGAAGAACGGAATGATTTTAAAATTAACATTGCCTGAATCATTTAAAGCGGTATACAAATCACAGATCACACACTTTTCAATTGAACGCTTTCTATCTGGAATATAAGAGTATCACACTATAGAATAGAGAGAATAGAAAAGTTTGGATTTCATGAAATGAACGCTAGGCTTAGATTTCTGGATTTCGTGAAGCTAGAAACAATCTCACCGAGTATAGAATATTACTTAGCCTAGGTTGTCGTGCAATGTCAAGTAGTCACTCTCTCACACATCAATGGGTCCCCTCCCCCAAGCTTATCTATAAGCGTGGTGGCACAAAAATATTTACATCCCCATTTTTATATAGCTCCAAAAGCAAAGAAGAGAAAGAAGAAAGAAAGAAAGTGAGATGGGATCTTTTATTGAGGATTTTTCCTCTTTTCTCTTTTTTTTTCTTTTTTTTTACATAAGCAATATATACACAATGATCCCAACTCAGAGAGAGATAATGATATACAAGAATGTTTTTCTCTCTTTTATTATATATATATATATATATATTTTAGAAGAAGGGATTTGGAGCTAGGAATTAATAGCGGGGGAAATGCCATAAAATAGAATCACTAAGGGGAGATTCACCAATGATTTTTAAAAGTAGAGAAATGATGTTCAAGATTTGTGGAGAAAGAAATATATATAACTCTCGGTTCACTCTATAAGACATGCACGACAACTTCAGCAGGGTAATCTAATCTACTCAGTTTCGATCACAAAAAAGCTAACTAATCCAGATATATCATAGCTAACATCATTCAATCATCCTGAAGTGAAGTGTACAATTCATGCATATAGAAGTGATATAGGAAACGAAATCAGTACTCCAGATATAGGCATTCAATGCGTGAATCTTGGTGTGTTTTCTGTGATAGCATACATATGAATATTCAGGCTCAGCTAATAATAAAACTTCATCCATTTTCACGTGGAAAAAGTGTGGGTTACTATTCTAGATGCAAAGCAAGTCATAGCATATGATATCAGAAATAAAATCTAAGACATGACAAATATAGCATGCATATAGAATAAGCTAACTCCACATAGACATCATCACAGAAAATTCATCTCTAGCATGAGATGAAAAAAGGAAGAAATAAAGATAAGAAAAATAAAACCATGCAATGCGGCACACAGAGAAATAAGAAAAACGTGATGCATGGCAAAATGAGAAAAAATGATAAGTGAAAATAAGTGCAAACGCGGGAAGTGGCGTGAAAAACTAAAAATAAAGGTGGCAAAACGAAAAAGAACGTGAGAACTCACTCCCCCAAGCTAAACTGCACAGTGTCCTCAATGTGCAAAGTGTGGCACACAGAGAGACAAGTAATGAGAGGGGCAAGTGAGGGTGCATGCATGATGGAAAGAAAAAAGATAATAAAACGAAAAATAAAGAAATGAAAATATGATGCGGATATGATGCAGGCACAGATATGAGTGATACGAGTATAAATGGGTCACCAAAAGCTCTCCCTCTCTCCCAAAAAAGATATATAAAGATACGGCAAATGAGAATCCCAAAATAAGTGAGGGGAGGGGGGTGGACAAAAAGGCATCAGGACCCAGCAGAAACGGGCAGCACAACGGCAAAAGGAAACGATGGCATCAAGGGTGCCTAGGAAGGTGGTGCTGCGCCGTCTCCGTCCTGAGGCGGAGGTGGTGGTGGTGGTGGTGTAGGCTGCTGAGCTGGGGTAGGCGTGGAAGTGGAAGCAGGTCTAGTGTGTGTGGCAGTGTGAGTGGGAACCTGCTGGGTGGGTGGGGGTACGCGCGGAAGACGCTCTAAGATCTGTGTCAGGCAGTAGTGGATCTGAGGGATCAGGTCAAAGCGTCCAGCCATCATAGAGACGGTGGAGGACAGGGTCCTAAGGTCACCTCTAAGACCACTCACCGCCAACTCAAGAGCACGTATGCTCTGCAGTACAGTGTCGGGCGGGGGTGGTGCAGAGGGACGCACCGGTCTAGGCTGCGCAGGGCGGGGCTGGCGTACGCGAGTGGAGTATGTAACGGGCTCAGCAGGGAAGGGGACAAAAGGTGCCGTGCCAGCAAATGTGGGCCTGGCCTCAGTGTGAGGCCGGGACACCGGCTGGTGAGAAGTAGAGGCAGCGGCAGTAAAGGAAGCGTGCAAAAGTGGCAACGAGGTGGCAAGAGAGGTCAGTGACCCAGAAGTGTGGACAGACGCCACGACGCTCTCGGAGAATACGGCGGCTGTGGAGACAGAGGACTCTACCGCTGGGGCGGAACTGTGTGGACCAAAAGGCGCAATCCCAGCGGAGATCATGCTAGCCATGGTCTCCACGACCGCGGCAAACGAGGGCGCTCCACTCTCGACAAAGGTCGGCGGGCGCTCGGGGAGTGCGGAGCAAAGAGGCTCCACGGACAGAGGGCCAGAGGTGGCAGCGGGAGTGGTGGGGAGCCTCGGAAGTGGTGACAGTGGTGGAAGTGGGCTCAGCAAAAGTACTCTCGACACTGACAGAGGTGGGGACAGAAGTGTCAGGAGCAGTGGAAACGTCAGGAACAGGCTGAGGGGCCACAGGGTCGACGGGGTCGGCAGCAGGCTCGGCAGGGTGTGCAGCAGGGTCTGCGGGAGCAGCCTGGGCAGCGTGGGCAGCGTGGGCCTGCTCGGCCTCCTCGGCCTCGAGCACGTACGCAGCGGGGATGAGGACATCCATCGCTGGGAGCCAGTCAACGTGGGCCGGTGCAATCTGGGTCCGAGCTGGGCTCAGGAGAATCATGTAGTCGGCACCGAAAGGGCCGTGCAACCAGACCCAGTGACGCTCACCATGCGGACGCAGCATCTTCATCCGGGCCATAACGTCTATCGACAAGGAAGTGGGGCCCGGAACGCGTCGCAGGTCGTCAGGTAAGTCCTCGCCGGTCATCATGGTAAGCAGGGTGATCAGACCGCCGCAGCATATCGGTGAGCGAGCGCCCACCGACACAATGATACGGTCTAAAAACCAAGCCGCAATGTCGATCACGACGGCGGGGACAAGCTCGTGTCCATCCCTAGATAGAGCTCTGGGACGTGTCATCGCATAGAGCATGTAGAGCTCTGGCGTAGACATCGTGCCCGGCTCATATCTGGCCAAAAAGGTGGTCGCCATAAGGCGCTGGGCAATACGTAGGCAGGGGTGGACAATGGCTGAGGCCTTGGCCCTACTAGGGTCAAAGGCGGCGTGGTGGCTTGTGATACATGCCCAGAAGGCACCGGCGTCGAAAGAGGGTGGAGGGATATGTGTGGGGCCGTAACCGCGATCGGCTCCGGGGACTGCGGGCCATGAGAAGAACGCTCTCATCATATCGAGAGTGACCTGGCACTCTCGATCCATGAACCTGAATGAGCATCCCTCATCGGTCCGGGCGATCGAACTCAAAACCTCAAGTGTCGGGCGGGTAAAAGTATCCGCCGACACCTGAAAAAAATCTCGCCAGCCCACGTTGTCGTACAACGTGAGCATCCCCTCAAGTACCCCCAGGCGTCCTAGGTCAGCGAGGTGTGCAAACCTGGAGGGTACGATCGAGCGCTGGGAGATACGCTCAAAGACGGCGCGGTGTGCATCGTCTCGGAACGTAATCCCGAGCGGCCCGACCAGTGGAGCCGGTGGTGGTGGCTGTGGATCGACAGGGAGAGGCTGTGCGGGCTGTGGGTGCACTGCAGGCTGTGCGGGGTGTGCGGGGCCTGCAGGCTGTGCTGGGTGGACGGCGTGTGTGGGGGAAGGCGGAGGAGAGTCCTCCACCAAGTGGGAGGGGCCGGGCTCGTCCGACCGCTTCCGCTTAGCGGAAGCTCTCGTCGACCGCGGCCGTGTCCGGGGCGGCATATCGGCCCCGAGCGCGCCGAAAAATGAAAAAAGTGCGGTGCGTGTAAAAGAATGGAAAGAGTATACCCAAACACACCGCGAGTGCTAAGCAGTGGAAGCGTGCGAAGTCCGCGCCTCCACGAAGTCCTGAGCAGCCCGTAGAAGCTCCCCTGAGCTCCCCTAAGCTCCAAAAAGCAACATGCGCATGAAAAAGCGATATCAGTGAGTAATAATCAAAATGTATGGAGCGATAGGGGTATAACAGATAGATATGGGAATTGATTCGGGTTAGGGGTTCGATTAATACACGGATCCTCGAAAACTACGCAAAAAGAGGGGAAAACGGGCAAATCAAGCTATACTGGAGGTGATCGGAGACAAGGCCGCCGGCGGCGACTCGGGCGGGGTGCGGTGATGGTCGGCCGTCGGTGGCTGGCCGAGCGGCGGCGCACGCGGGCTTGGTCAGGCGAGTGGGGGCTGGGTGAAGCGAGATCGGGCGATGGGAGCTGAGGGGGCGCGGGCGATTTGGGATTTGCTATTTCGAAATCCGCGCCCCCCTCGCCACTTATATATAAAAGAGTTACGACTCGGCCGAGTGACGTGCTCACTCGGCCGAGCGAGGCAAATAAAATTTTCTCCCCGATATCGCTTCGGCCGAGTGGCTTTGCCAGCCTCGGCCGAGTGACGTAAGTCCATTCGGCCGAGTGACTCAAGCTACTCGGCATGACTCGCCCTAGGAGGGTATCCGTTTCACTCGGCCGAGTGATAATGTATACTCGGCCGAGTAGCAGTTATATCGAAATAAAGAAAATAAACAGAGAGTTGGGTACAGCAGACTTCCCTCGTTCGTGAGCGGCTCGGCCGGACGAACTTGTGTACTCGGCCGAGTGACTAGTATACTCGGCCGAGTGAGCCTTGTGTTCTGCTGTTTGTCTTCCTTTGGGCTCTAAACTCCGTCTTTCTTCCTCCAGTCGATTTCATCCTCCTCCTAAGCGTCGAGCGCCTTCTTGGGGCGCTCCTCGTCGTCTCGTTCATCCTCCTCATGATGGATCTACCTATCTCCTCTCCTGTCAAGAAAAATAGGACCCGTTATCACAAAATTTTTGGTCGAATGACTCAAAACACTAAAAATCTCTAAAACAAAAATAAAGAAAAAGTAAAAATAAAGCAAAAACCGTCGGGTTGCCTCCCGACAAGCGCTCGTTTTAGGTCGTGAGCTCGACCCCCTATAATTTTCAATCAATGCGGGATGTTTGGTGCATATGAGATGCACCCGTCAAACTTCCCGGGTAGCGCGCTTGGATTTGGACGTGGCGGCGTAGCGTTCTCCCTCGGAGGTCTCTTGTCTCGAATAGTGTTGGGGGGTGGCTCCCCCAAGCTAGCATTTGCCCCGGTCAACGGCTTAACTGGCGATGCCGGTTTCCGTACCGGCGGAGCTTTCTTTGGAGACTTTAATTTCGAGAGCTTGCAGAGCTCTCGAATCCTTGCGACATCAGCATCGCCTTCATCTTCATCAGCGGAGAAGTCGGGGGAATCATCTTTATTCTCTTCATCTCGGCCTAAATCCGGGCCTTCTTCAAATTCTTCATCAAAAAGAGCGCCAATTGAGTGAGGAATCGTCTCCTCTATCACCTCGTCAAGGAGGTCCATGTAATCAAGATCCTCGTGGTAAGGCATGTGCTTCATTGCCTTAGGAATGTGGAGCTCCACCTCGATGTTTCCGACGTTTAAGGTTAAGGTACCTTCGCGCACGTCGACGATGACTCCGGCGGTGGCGAGGAATGGGCGTCCAAGTATCAATGAGGTGTCTCCCTCCTCCTTAACGTCCATGATGACGAAGTCACATGGCAAGCATATTCCACCCGGGACTTGAAGTGGGATGTCTACGGCAATCCCCACCGGCCTTGTTATCTGGCCATCGGCTAATTGAATGTGCATGTCGGTGGGTTTCAACTTTGTCCCGGTGTTAAGCTTTAAGAACATGGAGAGGGGCATGAGACTCACACTAGCCCCAAGATCGACCAACGCCTTTTGAAGAGGCACGCCGCCCAAAGTGCAAGGAATCCGAAAACTCCCCGGATCTTTAAATTTTGCCGGCTCCTTCTCTCTCTTGGTGAACCAAGAGCCCTCCTCGGCTAGCATGCTCTTCTCCTTCCTCTTCCTCCCCGAAATCAAGTCCTTCAAGAATTTAGCATACGTGGGGATCTCCACGATGGCGTCGAGGAAGGGAATATTGAGGCTAACTCCTCTTAGATACTCGAGGAATTTCGCTAGCCTTTTCTCCATTTTCACTTTCGCTAGTCTTTGGGGGAATGGGACCGGTGGCATGAAGCGCCTCTCCTCAATTAATCGCTCCGCCCTAGATTTCTCCTTGTCTTGTGGCTCCTTCTCCTTTTCAATCTCAACTACCGGCTCAACCGGCTCCAAGCTTTCCTCCACGGCCTCCTCGGTAGGAATCATAGCGGGGGTGGTGTCCTTCCCGCCTCTAGTAGTAACGGCAACTACGACATTGATGTGGCCCGTGTTGCCCCGTGGGTTTTGCTCCGGTTGCGCCGGCAATCTTTGAGTGTTCCGATTGAGCAACGCCAATTGCTCCGATATTTGAGCCACTACGGTATTAAGAGATTCTTGCCCCGCCTTCAAAGTAGCATTCACCTTATTTTACTCGACCATGAACGCCTCCACTCTAGTTTCGAAGTCGGATCGTTGTGGAGCTTGTGGGGGGATTTGATTTTGATTCCTCCACCCTTGGTTGTATCCGGGAGGCCTATATGGTGGAACTTGTTGCTTCGGTTGAAAGTTTTGTTGAGTAGGCCCCCTCGGTGGATAGTTTTGTTGTTGGGGTGGTGGTGGTCGAGCTTGTTGAGGCGGTGGTTGTGGCGGGTTCAAGGCTCCTTCATTGTTGGCGTAGGAGAATCCCGGATGATTTCTTGCGGCCGGATTGGACCAATACCCTTGGTTCCCCGCAACATATTGTACTTGCTCCAAGGATCCTTCTCCTTGCTCTCCTCCCGAGTACATGACTTGAGATTGGTCTTGCCAATCACACATTTGGTTGGTCGGTGCGGAGGTGGATGGGCTTCCTTGGGGCTCCGTGATAAATTTCTCCAATCTCTCCACCACCTTGTGGAGAGAATCGAATTTGCTCGTGAGCTCCGCTACGGCCTTCGCCTCGTAGATGCTAGTTGGCTTTAAGGAGGATGTGGAGTGTCCTCGCTCATCGCCCCATTGTTGGTTATTTGAGGCCATCTCCTCAATTAGGGCCGTAGCTTCCTCGGGAGTCTTTGACAAGATTGCACCATTCGCCGCGGCATCAATAATTTGTTTGGTCCCCGGTTGGAGACCGTTGTAGAAGCTATGAACTAGCTCCCAATCCTCTATACTGTGGTGCGGGCATTGATGCTGCAAATCCTTAAAATGCTCCCATGCTTCATAGAGCGTCTCCTGTGGTCCTTGCTTGAAGGACATGAGAGCGCTCCGGATCTTCACCGTCTTGGATGGCGGATAAAATTTGTCAATAAATGCACTCGCCAGCTCGTCCCAAGTGGTGAAGACACCCTCAGCTTGCGTCCTCAACCAATAGAGTGCCTTGTCCTTTAGCGTAAAGGGGAAGAGACGCAGTCTGATAGCATCGTTGGAGACCCCCGGCATCTGGAATGTGGCGCACTTCGACAAGAATAGTTGGATGTGGTAGTGGGGGTTCTCATGTGCGTTCCTATGAAATGGGTCTTGTTGCATCAAAACCACCAATCCAGTCTTTAGCTCGAAGTTCTTGTCAGCCGCCAACCCTGGCATGGCAATGGACGAGGTGGTAGAAGAAGTCTTAGGCCGAAGCCTATCTCGAATAGAGATTATCCTTGCCATCCTTGCCGCCAATTCTTCAGGAGTTTCCGGGTTGGTCATATACCTCCCTTCTGGATCTTGTCTCTTTTCCGCTCTAAGTCTCTGCGCGGTACGTTCGATCTCGGGATCAAATAATAAGTCTTCTGGGTCCGCCGTAGATCTCGTGTTCATGCACAGGGGAAACAGAGTTTCAAAGAAATGTTTAATACCGTGGAAGGGTTAGGTAAGAATAGTAAAGGAAATAATAATGGTAACAATGAAAAAAAATAAAAATAAAAGCAAGAAGTAGCTAGGGTGAAAAAGAATCAAACGCAATCGCCTCCCCGGCAACGGCGCCAAATACTTGATCGCTCCGGGACGTACACCCAAAGAACGGTTGTAGTTTTACCGCAAGCGCATGGTATAGCAGCGAGCGGGTATCGAACACAGGGAGGACGAATGACCGTGCTTGCTCCTAATCAACCTGGCTATTTAAGAATAGAGAGAATTGCCTTGGGCGATCCTGTCACAATCGTCAGACAAATATGCGAAATATCAAATCAAATAAAGAACGTCTAGGGAATGGGGAATCCCCGCTACTCACCGTATTTCATAAATGTGGTTCGTCGGTATCAAAATTGCTAGAATGAGAATTTGGATGAACTAGTTGCAACTAAATGTGGAACCAAGCTCACGCTCTCGCGCTGTTACCGGTCTATAGCTATCCTAGGGTCGGGTCCAATCTCTTGCAAACCCTAGCCTAGGAAAGCTAGCATTAGGATCAACTTCATCGTCCAATTGCGCACCGAGCCCAATCTCTTGCAAACTCGGTCCACAATCTAAATTAGGATAGTTCCTACCCATCCAATCTCTTGCAAACGGGTATCGGCATGGAATTGCAACCGGAGATCCTAGTATCGGTCCAATCTCTTGCAAACCGATACTTCGAAAGTCCGATTCCAACCCAATTCGGATTTCTAGGGTTTCCTATCAAATTGGGATCCAATCTCTTGCAAATCCCAATTGATATGAATACCTAGCTATCCGTAGTAATTCGATCCCAATCTAATCTCTAATTATTGATTCTAGCACAATTTCTACCAATTTATCACAAATACGAAATTGGGCTTGTAGGGTTCATCCCCACGCCCCAAGACGTGGAGACTACTCACAAATCATAGCAATAGCACAAAAATAATCAATGAAATAGGCAATGGAATTCATCACAACAATGATATAAACAATAAAAATAGAGTTTTTGGGGAAGAGAGATGCAAACCAATGTAGTTCTTCAATTAATCCAACAAAAATCCAAGTTTTTCCTCTTCTCCAATCACAAATAATAAAGCTAAAAAGTAGTCTCCAAAAAGCTGCAAAAAATCTAAGAGATGGCTCCCAAAACTAGGGTAAAAACAGGGCTTAAATAGCCCCAAAAATCGTCCAAAAATCCTGACCAAAACGCCCCTGCACAACCTGTTTTCCGCAAATTTCGCTACAGGCAGCGCATCGCACTCGGCCGAGTGACAAAAGTCGCTCGGCCGAGTGAAAACCCTGTCATTTTCCAGTAAGTCGGGGGCTTCAAGGGTCTTCAGTTCGGAGGCGGCTCGGCCGAGTGAGTTGTCGTCACTCGGCCGATGGCTTCACTGCACTCGGGCGGACGTTGTTTACCACTCGGCCGAGTGGGTCTTCTGAAGCTCAGGTGGCCGAGAAACAGTAACTTCGATATTTTGGAGGGGCTTCGTCTGGGCGCCACTCGGGCGGACGTGGTATCGTCACTCGGCCGATGTGGTCTCCGTCGCTCGGCCGAGTACACATGGAAATCGTGTCTGAACGGGTCGGCCGAGCAGTGCCTCGCTGGTCGGCCGAGTGGCTCCTCCACTCGGCCGAGTGGAACACAAAAAATGCCCATTCTGCTTATTTTGGCCTCCTCGTCGCTCCTGCGACGTCCATTCTTCTTCCGCTCCTCTCCAACAGCAAAATATCCCTCGGGGAGGTCGTCTGTGGCCGTCTAGAGTAAGCGCGTCTCGAGATCACTCCAAATCGTGCCAAATCACCTGAAATGCGACAAAAACAACAAATCGTGAAAAGCATCGCAATATCGTCGATATATCGTGAAAAACATGATTTGGGCGATCTAAATGGCATGCAAATACACGGAAAAAAGGTGTAAAATGAGGAGTGATCAGAGGCTGCCGTTTTCAGATGACCATTTTTAAAGAGAACCAGTTTACTTACAACCCATTTACACTAATATGTCCGTGACAGATGCATGTAGTATATTTCTTCCAAGCTAATACAAAATTATTACCTATAGGATATAAAAATGTCGGCCTTCATATCACAGCATTGTTAAGTCATCGGGCAAAGATTTTTCCTACAGAGATTATGGAGCAATGATGTTAAAATAATTTATACTAGTATATAAAATAGTAACCAGCTGTGCTCATATATACCTTCTTTCTACCAGCTGTGCTCATACGACAAGTTCTCATGTCATGACCATTTTCTGCACAAACACTGCAAGTCCTTGTTTTTGTTTGACTTTGTTCTTGTGAGACTTGTATTCCAGACGGAATCCTTGACGCCACTCGTGGTCGGCCTTTAGTTCTTGCTTTTGCAGGATCATGCATAATGACATCATTTACTCCCACTTCTTGTTTGATAGGTGCACTGGACCCCACATATGATCTTGGCTCTTCAGAAGCAGTTTGCGCCTTATTAGTCATATTATGCTGGTCCAAAAAACTGTTTGCCCACCCAAAGACGACATCAAACAGAAGGGGATCTCTTGTTACCGCCTCCACGACTTTATCGAATGATGAACGAAGTCTCCAGGCTTGAAGTGGAGTAATTTGAGTTAGACGCACTACGTGTACTGTGCTAGTCGACGAGGCCCCAAGACTCATGATGCTATGTCTTGCATTTAGAGTCCACCTTGGTAAAATATATCTCGCAGGGATGGCTTGCATATCATACTTTTGCTTCATGATATATAAAATTTGCGTGCATAGCAAACCTTCAGTCGCAGATCTTGCACACGTACACCTGAACATTCCCTTAGATATATTGCATTGAACATTATGCACGTAGCTCTTTCATCAATCTGCATAGTTACTCTATACGTGCTCGTATCCCCATCCGTGCTCACCCTTTCGTGCCGACAGTATAAAGTATTTTTGAAACGATTTTTAAAAATGGAAAATATGTTTCTAGTATATACCTTTGCGGCATGAGCCTCTAACTCATGCATGCCGCTAAATTCTGGTTTGTTTCGCATACAAAAAGTATCTTCTCTCTCCTCTTTGTCTCGCTGAAATTTTACGGCTTTATCATATTGATCAATGAACTCGTATAATGGAGTCATACAGTTTATGTATCTATCAAAATACGCGTTCATGCTTTCACTCCTTTGCTGGACGCCATGCCTACACACAAAACAAGAAATGAATACCATGTGCTGAGTTTATTTTGATCATATATTTTTACACCAATCTTTATCGTATTAACATTTTCATACCCACAAAGAAAGTATCCAGTAGGTACGCCTTAATCCAATGCTGTGGTTTCTCATGCATCGTATGCAACCACTTCCAGGCTTTCATTTCAGTTTTTTGTTTTTCTGTCAATGGCTCCTGAAATTCCGTTTGGTACTTCTCCATTAAGATGCACCAACAATTCTCAGCTTCTTCAACATTTTGACTGTTCTTACACCAGTTTGCATAGTCTTCTTCAAATTCAGGGTTATAAGAAGACCGCAATGAACGTAGATGCTCATCTTCGTGCAGACTGATATGCCATATGCAATACCTGTGTTTTGTATTTGGAAAAAATCTTTTAATTGCATTGCATATTTTCGAGTCTTGATCGGTGATGATAGCTCCTGGTGCTTTATCCCACATACA
This sequence comes from Scilla litardierei, assembly GCA_030789695.1. Classification (NCBI taxonomy): domain Eukaryota; kingdom Viridiplantae; phylum Streptophyta; class Magnoliopsida; order Asparagales; family Asparagaceae; genus Scilla; species Scilla litardierei. The sequence continues at coordinate 77,757,705 of CM061135.1, forward strand.
TGTTAACCACTGTCCGAATAACCACACAAAGGATTCTTCCTTTTCATCAGCAAGAAGAGCACATCCAAATAAAATAGACTGTTTATGATGATTGACACATGTAAAAGGTGCAAAAGGCAACATGAATCTATTTGTCTTATAAGTGACATCAAATACAACAACATCTCCAAACTGGCTGTATGATGTCCTCGCCCTTCCATCAGCCCAAAATATACTCCTACATACATTCTCTTCATCATGCTCAATAGCATAATAGAACTGAGAGTCTGTAGCTTGCAGTTTAATAAATTGTTCTATTACTCTAATGCATTCCTCCCAATGTTGTTCTTTCTTTCTACTCTCCCATGATCAATGCATTGTTGTGTAGTAATATTGACATTACTACTACTCGTGGCATTTAGAATCCTTGCAATCTTTGCAGGTCCTACTCCACAGCCACGCATCTGATCAACTGAATTCCTACATGTTCCGTCCATATGCGATCTTTTATGTGACCGTAGCATCTGGATCTTCGCTGGGCTTTTTATCAACTCATGATTATGATCATCATTAAAGGAGTTTATGCGCCATACTCCATCGGTGATTTTATGAACTGTCATTCGAGCCATACAGCCTTCTCCCTCATTTTTCCTTCGATTAACGTCCCTCCCTATCTCCCTCTTATCTTTTAAGCTTTTATACCCTTCTTTGTTGCACGTATACTTCCTCCTCGTGGTATTTCCATCGTTTCCCTTTCCCGTAGATCCCTTTCGGGTTGTAAAACCTTTCATTGCTGCATATGTATTATAAAATTGATACACATCTTCTTCTGTTTGAAATGTCATTCCAACATTTGGGCTGCCTTTTTTATTATCACTATGCCTATCCTCTTGATATACGCTGTTTGCACTGTCATTTTCAGCTTCAATCTCATTTGGCATCTCCTGATCATGCACAAAGGGTTCACTCTCTTCGATTTTCATTTTCTACATTAGAAACAAGTAAAAATATCAGTAATATTGACGCAGCATGACTACTATACATGTCTATCCAAGTAGCAGTAGATTATCATCAGTTTGTTAGTTGAAACCACCCTATTATTACTAATCATGTAAAAACCTTGCATATTATATCTATTCTTTTTCAATCTGATCTAATTGTTACCATCATATTTGATGACCGGATCAAATCCATCAAAAAATCAAACATATCAACCGTTTTGCGCGGTGGGCAATATTATGTACGCCATTCGCTCTATGTTGTTGTGCTATATGAGCTGCTTCGGTAAGTTTTGATGGACATCTCATATTGCTCAACGCGTACAACGGGTGATATGTTTGAAGGGGTGTGCGCGGAGAGTAATTTCCATCGCAACACTTTGCTAGTTTGGAAATTACTCACAGCGCAAAACGGGACAAAAATTTAGCCCGTTGTGCGCGGAGAGGAATTTCCAGCGCTAATCGTCCAAAGGTTGGAAATTACTCCCCGTGCAAAACCCTTCAAAAATTTATCCGTTGTGCGCGTTAAGCAATATTAGATGTCCAACTAATTAGGGATGACGATCCTTACCTCGATGGAGGAGAGTAAGATGGAAATCAACGAGCGTATGATGGCCTGGATTTGGGGGCGATCTTAGGCGTGGGCTGTTGAAATCGATGACCTTGTGCAAAGCTGGGGATCTACTCCAGCTTCTGCGTTTTGCGCGAGAGTGAGCAAAAGAATTGGTGGCGATTGCTCCAGCTTCTGCGTTTTGCGCGGGAGTAAGCAAAAGAATTGGTGGCGATTGTATTTTAGTACAAAAGGGCTTAAAGGTAATTTAGTACAGAGGCGCGTTGAAAAGAGCTTAAAGGGCGTTTTGGTAATTGCACCAAAAGGTCAGATATTACCATGATCGTTGATCGTTGATCGGACGGTAGGGAGGGGTCGAGCGCAGGAATCCCATCTGAGCTTGAGCGCAGGCGCATTTTACCCATATATATATATATACTAGTCATAACCCGTGCCCGTAGGGCATGGTTCATTTACGATATTCCCCCCTCAAAATCTTAGAACCCCAAAATTTAGCGACATTCCAAGAAATTTAGTTCCTCTCAAAAATCTTAGTTTTTCCCAAAATTTATTTTAATGATTTCGGTTTTCAAAAAAGTAATGGGATGACCCCAAATTTCGACAAATATGTTTCAAATAGTATGCCAAAATTTTTAGGTCCCCACAAATTTTTGTTATCACCAGAGAATTTAGTTCCCTCGAAAATGTTAGTTCCACCCACAAACTTTCATATACGAACTATTTGAAAAACTTTGTATCAGACTAACTACCAATAAAAGTCCCATCTAAACACCAAAGAAGAGTTTATATGGTTGGGTATGAAAAGATGATCATGAAAGTAAATGGAAAAAAATCAGTCAAATAGTGAGGTTGTAAAATCGGAATCATTGAAGCACCACTAATAATTCTTTGATACTTCTCCAACAGGAAATTACTCCTCCCCCATGAATTCTAGTTGTTGAAAATGCCCATATTATTGAGAAGCTGCCATTTTGAGATCATACATGGTTTTACACCACAAAAAAGAGCAAAAAAGGTATGTATGGCTTGCATTTCATACATTTATGTGCAAACCCTATAATTCCAATCTGAAACAGAACAAAATATACGATGACCGGAAATGTGTAGAGCCATTTCTATCAAGAGATGTGTAGTACTGGACCGTTTCTGATAATATAAAAGTCTAATACATTAAACTATTTAGAAGAAAATGAGCTTGAAAGAAAATGAGATTTAAAGAAAATGAGATTAAGATTACAGGTCCAATGAGATGATCCAAAGAACCAACATACATGCCAAGATAAGCCAACCAATACCTGAAGCCAGATGCTTCTGGTGCAGCTGATAGTGCTGGTGCAGTCAGCTAATAATGAGACTGAAACTGAAGCTGAGATTTCAAGCCTTGTATTTAAGTCTCACATTTCATCAAATCCATTTATGCATCATCTTAATTGAAAGTATTCATGGCTTAAGTCGTTTTATTGAGAAACTCCAACAGATTATAAATTAAAAGTAGATTATAAATTATAAACTCCAACAGATCATCTCTAAATTCTTTGTAATAGATGTCAGTTTAACATTGAGCACCGAAATGTTATATATGTTAACTAAAAGTTTAACATTTAGTTTAACATTAAGATGGTCAGCTTAACATTTAGTTTAACATTTCGCATTTAAAAACTTAAGCACCGAAATGCAGACTATGGATAAAGGATGTATAAATGTAAGTGCAGCTTTCACCATTGCCCTTATGTGTAGATTGTCACCAAGAAAACTTGCGCATACTCATCTAGTGAACATTTCGATTATTAAATGATTAAAGAAGAAAGTGTTCTGAAAGTAAAAAAGCAGTGGCTTGAAAACTTGTATATTTCATGCAAGACTGGAGTAATACCAATGATTAAAATTGATGAACTGTTTTAATTGGTGTCCATGCATTATGACAACTTGGAAAAGCATGTTTGCTAAAATAAAATGTCAAATATACTGAATATGAAATTTTTTTCTGTTTTTTGTTTGAACGGGTGTGCCTTCTTGCACAAAAGGAACCTTTGTATGTGGCAACGAAGATGTCATCTATTCGGAAATCTTCTTTCTTCGTGTCAGCTTCTGATTCATATGCTCAAGGTGCCCTCCGGTGGATAGGCTACAAACCAAGAAGTAACAGAACAAAGATGAGAAAAAACAGAGAGAAAGTTATAAGCATTAGATGGATAAGAAAGCTAACCTCTGCGGCTTCGAATACCTCAGCTCCTTCGCAAACCAGGGTTCGTCGAAAAAACACACAAAGAGAAATCAATAGAGAATGAGAATTCTTCGCATAACAATCCAGGAGTACTCGTGTGAATTCTAAGATACAGAGATCCGAAAATTTAATGTATCCTGAATAGAAATCCGTGCTCGTAGTGGCAAATCCAAAAATTTTCCTAGTCAGCGTGCCCTACAGATTTGCTGCTTGGATACTTTTGAGTGTTCAGACAAAATAGATTTATGTATTCATTAATTAGATCAACCGTCAAGAAGAAAACAACAACAACAATAAAACTTAAAGGGCACACACTTCTTGTCCCCTTGGGATCGATGTCTATGATGTTCATAACTTGCAACTGTTGGAGGATGTTGCGAGCTATAACTCCACTGCTCTTGTAGAAACATGGTGGGCGACTTCTGTTCCTCTTACGGCCACCATTGATCTTCTGAAAACCACCTACTCCAATGCACCGCCTCAGGTAAATCTTCCTTTCCAATGAAGATACATAATCAAAAGAGATCAAAACATGAATGGAATAAATGACACAGCAATGTACTAACTGTCAAAAACACCCTGATGCATATTGAAGCACGCTTACCAGCCCTAATGTAGTACTAATCAGTGTCATACGGAGCAAGCTCCTTGAACCTTCATGTCTTCACAATGTCAGACCAGTGAGGACTTCCATCCATTTCTAGTGATACCGATTCAAATACATGAGGAAAAACAACTTTCAACGTTTGCGGTATAAGTTTGGGATCAAAAGCATGCAAAAAAAATCATGTTTTATGCAAAAACTTATGGCAAAAAAGTACAATATCGAGATTGTGTAATCATCAGCTAGGCCACTAAAAGCAGATGGTAATTTACTTCCATTTTACAGTGCAAATAGATACTTTCAAGAGAGATTTCAAAACTAAAAGTATATAAATTAGCAAAACCATTTGTTACGCCTATTTGACCGAGACCCAAAAGACACGAGCCCAGGAGCCCGACCACTAGTCGAGAGCCCATCTGCATCCTCAAGCCCATTCAACAAAGGCCCTATAAGGGATCTTCTCGAATGTCGATCCGACCCGGCCCCGATAACCCGCTGGTCACTCGCCCACTCCTGCGAAAACCGCTCCCCCGGACGCGCGACCACTAAATGGCGGTAATGGGGAGGTGCTGGCATGGCGAAGAGAGCGGCGGCGAGGGGGCGGATTGATGGGGCACGATCGAGGGCGGGCGTGGGATGTGGGCCAGAGGCAATCACGCTGGGAGCTCTACAAAAGTGCTAGGAAGACGACGGAGAAGAGGACCGCATGTCAGGTAACAAAACCTAAGGTACTCCATCAACGACCTCGTTCCCCCAATTCATCTCCTTCCCCCCCCCGCTCACGCCGAGAGACGCCGTTACGATCTCCTCACGAGTCGAACCGTCTCCGCCGGGCCTCCTTTCTCAGATCTCTATCTGACTTAGGCATCGGAGGGGATTTGGCCGGAACCAAGGTCCGGCCCCCTGACGAGCGTTCTCGTCTTCGCAGGTGGACAGCTGATCAACGGGCCGAGGCTACCCCTCGCCCCTCTCCGACCACTCGATCGACTGGATAGTGAGGCTTCCCCTCACCGTCAGCATGCCGAGGCCGAGCACGCCCTACCGAGGCCGAGCGTCTTAGTCGGGTCCGAGACTCCCCCTCGCCGCCCGTCGGCCGTGCATCTACCCGGGCGACTGAGGCTACCCCTCGTCCCCCTTCCAGCCGAGGCCGAGCACGTCTATCTGAGGCCGAGCATCTCAACCAGGGCCGAGGCTCCCCCTCGCCCCTTCTACACCAATTCGAAGCCCCCCAAGGGACCCAAAGCGGGCCCCTTGACCACGTTGACCGGGTTCTCCACGGTCAACGCTTTGTAGTGAGAAAACACTCTGAAACATCTGGCGCCGTCAGTGGGAACCGAAAACCGTCCCACGAAGAAGCAAACCACACCAACAATGGCACGAGCTAGCAATGGAAGGAAGCGCATGCCCCCCATCCCGGAGGAGGGGAATGGCACATCAAACGGCAACCCCGAGGACACGCCCGTCAGTGGCCACCCCGCCCTCTCAACCGAAGAGACCGGCGGCTCAGAACTGGCCACGCAGGGACAGCTCCGTGCCCTGGCTCAGGAGACCAACGCGAGCCTCCAGACGTTGGTCGCGACGGTACAGCAGCTCGTCGGCCCTGCGCCGCCCAACGGAGGCACGTTGGACGACAGCCATCGATGGGCGGGGGGTCCCCCACACTTGCGGTCCGCCGTGGTCGACGACCACGGGACCCAGAAACCGAACACAGAGCGTCAGTTCACGCTGTCCGGCTCCCGTCACGCGAGGTCACGCGCCTCCTCCCCTTATCATGAAAGGGGCCGAAGAGAAACCGAAGGGACGGAGGGTGAATCGATGACGGCATCATCTCGTCGGTCACGGTCGTCCCGCCGCAGGAGAAGCGAACGGCACCACTCAAGAGACCGATCACGGCGGAGCAGGAGCTCCCGCAGGAGGAGTCGGGAGCGCCGGGCCAGCCCGACCCCCAGCGTGGCGAGGGCCGTGGAGCCAGCCCCGCTGGCGCCTGTGCTTCCTCCACCTCCGAACGAGCCAGAGGCAGGCGACTACCGCATCCCCGGGGGCATCCCCGGAGACCGATGCTCCTTATCACGGAGAATAACCGACGCACGGGTCCCCTCTCGATTCAGGATCCCGGTGCTGGGAAAGTACGACGGGATAGGGGACCCGTGACACCACGTGATGGACTACGAGGGGGACATGTCCTTACAGGGAGCTGATGATGACTTACTTTGCCGGGGCTTCTATTCTACTCTCAGGGGAGCGGCGAGGACCTGGTACCACAGCCTGCCCGGCCGCTCCATCGACAGCTTCGAGGAGCTCACCCAGTTATTTTGCAAACAGTTCATGGCGGGGAGGCAGATCAAGCCTGGTGCTGAACACCTGTTCAACATAGTGCAAGGCCCGGCCGAGCCACTCCGACAGTTCATGCGCCGCTTCAATGCGGAAAGGCTAAACGTGAACAGCCCTCCTGACCTGGTGGTCCAGACGGCCCTTAAGAAAGGGCTTCGCCACAGAGGCCTCAAGAAGTCCCTGCACAACGATCCCCCGAAGGACCTCCCCGGGATCATGGCGAGGGCCGAACGCTTCATGCTGACCGAGGAGGCCTTGGCCGAAGATGCGGGAAAAGCCACCCGAGGGACCAAGCGCGACGACAGCGGACGAGGCAGCCCCGAAGGGTACCGGACCGAGAAGATGCCGAGGAACCGACCGCGGGGAGAAAGCGCGAGGTACACCACCCCAGACACCGTCCTCGCCCAAGTACAGAAGGAAGAGCGAGCTGATCGCCCCCCACCGAAGGCTAAAAGAGGTGGGAAGAACAGGGAGAAGTACTGCAAGTACCATAAGGATGATGGCCATGACACTGAAGACTGCTGGCATTTGAAGAAGGACATTGAGAAGCTGATGAGCCGGGGGCACGCCAGGAACCAGGCCGACGAGCCGGCCCACGGAGAAGGGACCTCCACGCAGCCAGACATGGGGAAGAAGATCAACACCGTCCAAGGTCCCCTCCGCATCATAGAGTGAGCGGGCGATGTCTCTCCCCCCAGTTGCAGCCTAGTAATGGTGGATAACTCCCTCTGTCTAGCTTCATTTCCTTTTTTCCTTTTCCTCCAAATGTACCGGTCCGACAGGACTCTTGAGAGTACAAATGCATTCCCCTTTTTGTCTTTTCTTAAATCCCCGACGGAGTTGACATGTCACCAATAGCGCAAAAGAATGGGGATCGCCACCTCACTGGAGGAGGAAGAGGAGCCTCACCCTCGCCGACCGACCCCAGCGCTCATAAGTCCGGGGGCAGTTCCCCCAGCGGGCACGGATGCCGACCGATCCTAAGCCGAGGAGCCTCGCCCTCGCCGACCGACTCCTGCGCTCATAAGTCTGGGGGCAATCCCCCCAGCCAGCGCGAACACCGACCGGTTCTAAGTCGAGGGACTTTGCCCTCGCAGACCGACTCCCGCGCTCATAAGTCCAGGGGCAGTTCCCCCGGCAGGCACGGATGCCGACCGGTCCTAAGCCGAGGAGCCTCGCCCTTGCCGACCGACTCCTGCGCTCATAAGTCTGGGGGCAATCCCTCCAGCCAGCGCGAACGCCGACCGGTTCTAAGTCGAGGGACTTTGCCCTCGCAGACCGAATTCCGCGCCCATAAGTCTGGGGGCAATCCCCCCAGCCAGCGCAAACGCCGACCGGTTCTAAGTCAAGGGACCTTGCCCTCGCAGGCCGACTCCTGCGCTCATAAGTCAGGGGCAGTTCCCCCCAGCAGGCACGGACACTGACCGGACCTAAGCCGAGGAGTTTTTTGCCCTCGCCGACCGACTCCAGCGCCTATAAGTTTGGGGACAATTCCCCCAGCCGACGCGAACGTCATCCAATCCTAGGCCAAGAACGAGGCAGCAACGCAAAATACACGAGAAGTCCGAGTAAGTCAATTTCGTTTATAATAGTTAACCAGAGTGCAAAAATGTGTCTTATTACAGGGAATCAAGGCGAAGGAAACACTCTACAAATAATCCACTCACGACGAATGACAGAGTTCTTCACCTACAGAAGCTAGATCGACACCGACAGAGCAAAATTGGTTGACAAAAGACCCAAAGTAGTTAGCCCAAGCTAGCAGCCATGCGACCAGCAATTATTGGCCACGGAGCCGATAACGAAGCCGAAGGAGATAGCGGGGGCCCGGGATCCATTTCAAGTAGACTGGCCCAAAGCGAAGCGGATGCTTAAAAATTTGAGGATAAGGCCGGGAGGGACTGCTTAGGGAGCCCGAGCTCGGGAGGACACATCCTCGGGCACTTCGCCCTGCTTGGAGCGAGGGGGATCGACCGGCGGAGGGGCTTGCCGGACACGCTCCGCACATTCCCGGAAGGAAGACTGGACGACTTCGACGATCCGAGGGGCGATGAGGTCTTCATACTTACCGAAGGCCTCCCTGAGAACCTCGAAGATCGTCTTCCCCAGGGTCTCGACGACGCCCTTCTCCACCTCCTCCGCAAGTCGCATCACCTGGCGCCGATCCGACAGTTCCATCTGAAGCTCCTCCCTCTCCAGGCGGAACGACTCCGCCGCTTCCTCAGCCGACTGATGAGCATCCTCCAGCTTTCCCTGGAGGTCACCCACTCGTCCCTCCAACTCGGCCACACGGAGGTTGAGATGCCGAGACTCCATCTGGGCCTCCGTCATAGCCACCTCAGCCGCCCCGGCCCGCTCCTGAGCCCTCATGGAGGACTCCTCCAGCTCCCTCAAGCGGATGGCTCGACACTGCAACTCCACAACGAGCGCTGAACCCTGAAAAGACGAGACATGGGCTAAGAAGAGGATAAAGAGAAAGAGAGGATAGCAAGATAACCGAACCTGTTGAAGGATCCAGACCAAGGAATCTGACATCTTGTCGGTCGGGATCTTCTTGAGGAGGCTGCGGTCCCGGGGAGGGACGGAGACCTCGGCAACCTGCTGGGCCAGGGCTCGGTCAACAAACATCGAACTCCCAGGGACGACGATCGAAGCCAAGTCGCTCGCCAACAAGGCCCCGACCCCTGGTGATACGGGCGAAGACGCTGCGAGGGGGGTGGCTGACAAAGCTATCGAAGGATCCCTGGTGGTCGCCACGGGAAGCGCGGAACCTGCCGGATCGGAGGGATCCACGTCCTCCTTCCTCTTCTTTCCACCGTGGGGCTCCGAAGGCACCGGAGTGGAACGCTTCTGCCTCGCACCCTCCTCACCCCCGGGAAGGGGATCGCCAGAAGGAGAGGCGGGAGCCACGGCCACCACCTTACCCACGGAAGGCTCGGCTCGGCGCACTTCCTCCTCAACAGTCCTCCGAGGCGCCCTTCCAGAGGTATTACCTCGGCTCCGAGCGGCTCCACGACGGATCAGCTCATCGACGTCACGGACGAACTCACGGCCGGCCATCCCTGCAAAGGAGACCAAAATCAGGATGAGTCATAGGGCGATCCGAGGATGAAAAAGCGACCTACCCGAAGACCACAAGACGGCCTTCAGGAGTAGGTCGTCCAACAAAGACCAGATGGATTTCGATTCCAAAGGAAGAGCCGACAGCAGCGCGGCGGCTGCCTGATCAGCGTCAGAAAGGGCTAACGGTAGGCGAGGCTGGACGGACGCGCCCCAGCTTGTCAGAATCTGGGCATCACCCAAAAAGACCACAAAGACATAATCCGAGCTCCAATCCCCCGACCATCGGGGTAGCCCGATCAGACATTCCCTCCTCGAATGGGCTCGGAGGTGCAGCCATGACCCCGGCCCGACCGTCTGGACCTGGTAAAGGTGGAAGAGAAGGGGGAGAGACGGCTCCAGACCGCGAGTGCAGCAAAGCGTTACGAAGCCCGTCAGTACCGCGATCGAGCAAGGGGTGAACTGGCAAAGGGGCACCATGAGATACTCCATGACCTGGACAAGGAAGGGATTGAGCGGGAAACGAAGACCCAGGTGAAACATTTCGACGTAGATGCCGACTTCATTGCTCCTCGAAAGGCAAATCCGCTCGTCGACGAACGGAACTCGGACATCGTACGGGAAGCAGATATACCTTTCCCGGATCTCCGTGACCACCGAAGGAACGGTCCTCGACGGCGTACGGAGGATAGCCGGGGGCACGTTAAGACGCACGACAACCGACACCACGTCATCACAGGCGAAGTCTGGGAATAGCTTCCCCTTCCCCTTATCCTGGAGGGGACGACTCCCGGAAGAGGAACCTGATCCCACTAGCCGGGACCGGCCCCGCCTGGACTCTGGAGAATCCCTCGCCCCTCGACCAGAACCGCCTATCCTAAGAGCAGCCATAATACGAGAGCGAGAAAGGAAATTACCTTTTAGCTAGTTCGGAGGAGGCAAGGAAGCAAAGGCGACGGGAAACTCCGAGTTGGGGAAAGCCTAGAACAATGGGAAGAGCAAGAAAGAAGTGGAGATCAACACAGCTGGGGATCTTATATACCAGGGACGAATTCGAAGCGCCTGACAAGAACGTGTGGCAAGGCTCGAAGAACCGGCGGCGTTCCGAAATTGGCGCCAGGGAAAGTCCAATCGATCCGCCTCATCATGACCTACATTTATGACCACGCCTCGATTGAAGCGCCACTCGGAATCCCAGGAGGCACAGCGGTCGATCCGAGCAAGCCAAGGCTGATCGACCCCACCAAGGGCGGCTCACGAACCCCTCAGCTTCTCAACTGAAGACAAACCCCACGAATGGTGGGGATAGGTTTGCAGCCACACGTGGCAGCATCAAAAGAACGACGGCGCTTCGGAGCCCGCGCTTTAAAAAATATCGAGCGGGCCAACTCATGATGACGACTAATAAATGAGTCGGCATCGACTGGCGAGCTTGTCAAAATCGGCAGAAGTCACATCGGCCGAGCCGAACCGGCCGAGGCCGATCAACCTGACCGATGGGGGCAATTGTTACGCCTATTTGACCGAGACCCAAAAGACACGAGCCCAGGAGCCCGACCACTGGTCGAGAGCCCATCTGCATCCTCAAGCCCATTCAACAAAGGCCCTATAAGGGATCTTCTCGAATGTCGATCCGACCCGACCCCGATAACCCGCTGGTCACTCGCCCACTCCTGCGAAAACCGCTCCCCCGGACGCGCGACCACTAAATGGCGGTAATGGGGAGGTGCTGGCATGGCGAAGAGAGCGGCGGCGAGGGGGCGGATTGATGGGGCACGATCGAGGGCGGGCGTGGGACGTGGGCCAGAGGCAATCACGCTGGGAGCTCTACAAAAGTGCTAGGAAGACGATGGAGAAGAGGACCGCATGTCAGGTAACAAAACCTAAGGTACTCCATCAACGACCTCGTTCCCCCAATTCATCTCCTTCCCCCCCCCCCCCCCGCTCGCGCCGAGAGACGCCGTTACGATCTCCTCACGAGTCAAACCGTCTCCGCCGGGCCTCCTTTCTCAGATCTCTATCTGACTTAGGCATCGGAGGGGATTTGGCCGGAACCAAGGTCCGGCCCCCTGACGAGCGTTCTCGTCTTCGCAGGTGGACAGCTGATCAACGGGCCGAGGCTACCCCTCGCCCCTCGTTGACCACTCGATCGACTGGATAGTGAGGCTTCCCCTCACCGTCAGCCTGCCGAGGCCGAGCACGCCCTACCGAGGCCGAGCGTCTTAGTCGGGTCCGAGACTCCCCCTCGCCGCCCGTCGGCCGTGCATCTACCCGGGCGACTGAGGCTACCCCTCATCCCCCTTCCAGCCGAGGCCGAGCACGTCTATCCGAGGCCGAGCGTCTCAACCAGGGCCGAGGCTCCCCCTCGCCCCTTCTGCACCAATTCGAAGCCCCCCAAGGGACCCAAAGCGGGCCCCTTGACCACGTTGACCGGGTTCTCCACGGTCAACGCTTTGTAGTGAGAAAACACTCTGAAACACCATTCAAGTCCTAACATGGTCCACCAAACCATTTTTTTAGTCATCGACTCATTGTACCTTAGAAACATTACATGTGCTCTAAATAGAAAAGCTAACAACGGCACATATGCCCTTTTGGATATATATGTTTTAGTAATTACTGCCTAATGATTTGTAATAGAGCCTTAGTTGGCATGCACTTGAGGAAGTGAAGGTGTGCATGCCTAAGAAACTAACTTAATTAATAAAAAAGAGAATTCATGTGTACTTCGTTAAGGCATCATTCAAATATTACCATGGTTCTGTTACATCAGCCTGTATTGATCTCCATGATTCCCCAACAGCCTTCTGATACTCATCTAGAACCTTCAAAAAGGAATTAGTTACATTAAAACCACAATAAGCACTGTATCCCGGACCAAAATAATATAATAGAAACAATAAATAACAAAGAAAATATGAACATTTAATAGATAATTATATGCCACAGAAGAAGCTTCATCAATCAAAACCATGCAACAATGAAACAGTCAACAGTTCAGAATTTATTACATCAGTAAAAAAATCAAGATCCAATCCAATCAATGTCAGCACCTAATACATCATTCGTGGGTTATTCAAGCTATACAGACCATCTTATGACATAGCCATATAATTGCTGAGTCGTGGATATTAACATGGTACTCCGACACAGACATTGTGGGTCAGACACGGCAATAATCGGAACCCAGGCATGAGGGCACAATCATAATTGTGTTTTTTGCAAGATGTATACTTAACTCATCCAAATGAATGCAGTTGATTGGTGTTAGCATACTACAGACTCTAAAATTGGTAAAATGACCTATGAAACATTTACATTATCCAAAAGTGGACATGACTATAATTCGTGGTTTGTGGTCAACAAATGTTTACAAATTAAGAAGCGAAAGATATAGATGGATATGCTTTTTATGTCCAGCCTTGTGAGCCTACAATTTTTGGTTGGGGGATATCTTACGTGTCATGGCATTCCCTGGCCACCGAGTAAAAAGAAAATAAAATGAGGGGTAAAAAGCCTGATCCAACATCATGGAGCCATATGCACTACTTGCAAATGTATCATGCACAAGTTTATAACTTGATGTATGTGATACTTATATAAAGGTAATAAGTTATTATGAAGCAACCAGGTGTTTATAGACAGCAAGGAGCAATAAAGAAAATCAACAATTGCAGGCAATGAACTGCGAAACAATTCAAGGAGGAGGTTATGCAAGAAATGCATGTATGCAACATATTCATATACCATAAAAAAATGTTTTTTGCAAGTAAGGACCATGAATCTAGAAATAGAAACCTTGTAAGAAGTGAATGGATTCCCTGATCACTCATCACCATTTTCAAGTTCATTCCATGCACCAACCTTATTTTAACCCATGCCTTAGAACCAAGTTTTTTTTAAACATGTGACCTCACCTTCATATCTTATGATCATCTCAAAGCCCCAATTTCAAGCAACTCAGCCTTTTCAACAATAAAACAAAGATACACATGTTATCAACTCATGCATAAGCATAAACCGCATGTCTCCCCTTGCTTCTGATTACAAAAGAGACACAATCCTTTTCACTTCAGCTATGATGCACAATTCATTGTTCACCTACTCAAGAAAAGACCAATAACTACTCCCAATTTGGGTCTCATTAATCAACTTAAATACTACTAACTTAATCTATTAAGAAATCTACAGATTTGCTGAAGACGTAAGTATCAAGCAAGGTTGTTTATTTAAAATGATCAATAAAGGGGTTATCTGGTACAAAATTTTCTACAAATTAAGGTTTAATTCAGAGGGTGTCCCTTCAACCCAAAAAAAAAACGAAAATATTGTCAAATGAGACCCTCATTCGATTGGAAGAAACTCAAATGAGAAGAAACTCTAGATCATTAACTTAGATTGACCGTGAATTTTCATCAATTCACGCAGCTTTGCTCACTTGACATTTTCTGGAACTTTAATTGAAAATTTATAATCGATCATTCTCCAAATGTGAAAATTTTCCGTCTTCTGAAACAATCAAACTTCCTAAAAATCTGTCTATCTATAGAACTCCAGACATATGGGAAAAAATCGATGTGGGTAAATCAACACTATTTTATTAAGAACTAATGCTGAAAACTGTAAAGAACTAATCCTGAAAGGTATAGGGACATACCACACTCCGACAATGAATCTTATGTTGATGTCGTAGTGAGATCAGTTTAGAGATCTCTTGCTTGTAATGCGAGAAGATGTGGTCATAGAAAACTGCTGGGGTGCCATGATGTGTCAAGATGTATGCATATCCTTACATTTCCTTGCCAGATGGGAATCTCCAGTGACCCTAAAGAATAATTAAGATAATAAATCAAGCTCCAAGCTGAAGTAATGAGGGATGATCTGTGAAGCTAGAATGATACATAAAAATACTGGATATGCATTTAATATGAGATAACATTAGCATGCTTCACAAATATTATGATATTATGACATGAAGTGTGAAATGATACATAAAAAACAAATCCAATATTTAAGGCCAGCGTCTACTTTAAATCAACAATAACTACTACTACATCCAAGAACAACAACTACATCAAGTTATATTCTTGAATTTATTTTTTTGTTATTGATTTACACTGTAATTGTTCTCTAGAATATATGTGAAATATTTCTAGACCATTTGATTTTTCTCGAGAAGTTAGTTTTTTTCTTTCCCCCAACAAATTGTGAGCTAGAACACGATGAAGTTAGCAAACCCTAACAATGAAATTGTGAGCTAGAACACGATGAAGTTAGCAAACCCTAACAATGAAATTGTGAGCTAGAACACGATGAAGAAGATGTCTTACCTTGCTAAAATTCTCTTGGGTTGACTGAGCGTTGGATCAAGGCAAGAGCAAAAACCCTAATTCCCCAAATCAAAAGAACTGCTGGGCTATATGGGTTCTGAGAGAGGGCAAGACTTTAAGAGGGCAAAGTGCGAGCTCCTGAGAACGGTAAGGATGAGCATATCTCTCAGAAAAAAATTTGGACAATAATTTATTCTAGCTTCATATAAATTTCTAAATTTTCCATCTTCATATAATTTTATGATGTATCCATCAAGTCCCAAAATCATTAATCTGTGACATCCAAAAATTAATAAAATAACAATAAAACAATAATCTAAACAATAATCTAAACAATAATGCAGAAAAATAATTTTTCTAGTTGAGTCTGAACAATAATGTATAAAACAATAATCTAAACATCGTGTTCTCACTGACAAAACAAATGTCCTTGACAATCGCAGCATCCTCGTAGCAAACTATGTAGAATCGAGACACCGAGCCATATCTTTCATTGGAGAAGGCGGTTGGCTCTCTAGGTATTCGATAAACATCGACAAAGGTCTCACCAATGTTCTGGCTAACTTGAGGTCCTGCATCAACGGGAGAGGACAGCAATTAGTCTTTGATCAAATTCATGCGCATAATATAAATATTCTGAGCGCACCTCGGGTGAGCAGAGCTGATAGAGCTTGGAAGACATGAACTCCGGGCCAAAGAGCATGGAATTGAGAGGCTTTTCTTCTTGAGATCTCAAAAAGTAGAATTGTGTGTCCATCCACATATCCGGATAATGCTCCAAAGGCTGCATGTTCAAGCAGCAATTCCATTAAATTTACATGAAATATTGTAATGATTTATATCGACATACCTTCAATACCGATATTAAATTTGATATGGCTTCTGAACATTTGAATTATTCAGACTAATACACAATTAACACATATCACTCAAATGCATTTTTAATACTAAATAATTCAAAGACAAAGATATGAAGTCATGCACAGATTTAACACAAACAAATAAACTATTATAAGTAATGAATTAATGATACGAACCTCGCTCTTGGGCTTGTAGAGCTGACATAGACAATCGAATCACTCACTGGTACAGAATGAGAAATTCTCAGTAGGTATCGACAGCTTCGCGAGTTGCCTATCAAAATGCATATCCAAATTAGTATTATTGTCAAAACTTATCTCCATGTTGTTGAAGTTCTTTGACATATCCATACTCTTGCATTCATCTATATAAAAATTTACATTTACAGGAAATTGTTCACGAATATATACAAATTCATTCATATATACAAATTCATTCATATGAAATGTTCACAAACAATCATACCAATATATTTATTATTCGTAAATTATGTGCAATAGGATTAATTGTCTCAATATCTATATTGCTGTCAAATTTCGTTTAAATGCCAAATTCCTCAGTAGTGCTATGGATTTCAGAGGAAAATTCCTTTGCAAATTCAAGCCAACAGAATGAATAAAGATGCAAATAAAAAATTATAGCAATCAAAATGTCAAGCATGCTTATAATGTAAAGAAAAGACATCTAACAAAAATAACTAACAAACTAAATACATAATTTATTGAAAGAGAAAGTAGACGCCAATACTCATATCAATAAATTTCAAAATGATTTTCATTACTCTTATCCTTACATACCCCCCCTTACATCAATACTCACATCAATAAATTGCAAAATGATTTTCATTACTCTACCTTTATGCTAAAATTCTACATGTTTCATATGGCAGAAAATGTATTACATTAGCTAATTCAAACCATTCATATGGAGTACATTAGATAATTCAAATGACAGAAGATGGCAGAAAAATACCATTCATATGTATTACATTTGCTAATTCAAATGACAGAAGATGGCAGAAAACAAACCATTCATATGTATTACATTAGCTAATTTTGCCAACTCATTCATATGTATTACATTAGCTAATTCAAATCATTACCCTAAATCACATAATCAACCAGCTAAATTTGATGAAAACAAAACAACCCATCACCCATGTTTAATTCTTCCAGCAAATATAACAGCAATGTATAATAGATTCATCTAATAAATTACATTCTCTCATTAACAAATCAATAACTTGAACAGAACAAACCGTTGGCAGAAAATCCGGTCATTTACTAGAACATATTGGCAGAGCTTAATCGATAGATCCCAATCTCTTCAAGTATGCCCTAAGCCTCAAATCTAAAGCTCCAGTTTTTCATCAAAAACATACATAATAATGAAGAGACTCGTGGAGCTTCAGTTTTTCATCAAATAAGAATATTCACAGTTATCTCCAGGCCAAAATAAAAATTATAAAATTGATAACATTATGCCATTAGCAAAATAAGTAGCATCTTCATCTACTTCATATAGAAAAAACTGAGCAGCATCTCCCAAATTACAACAACATATAACATGATATTAACTGCCTTCAACAAACTTACCTGCTCACATATAATTAAATTAATATAATAGCAGCGGTCATAACAAACTTAAAGGAGATCCCTATGTGAAAGAGATTATATGAAAGCAATGATCATCTACTTCCACTTGTTTGCAAATCTTCAGAGACCTACCAATCATATACATTTGCTTCAATATAACAACCTCTTTTTCATTCAAAAAATTTCTCATGTTTTCACTGCTCACTTCCGTGAAATTCTGGGAATTGTAAAGCCACTTTATCTTAAAATTGTTTGGGCATCACTATATCCACACTCAGATTTTTCACCAGGGATCTCAAAGTTCCCTTAGCAAAAGATGGGCTTCCTGTCCTATTTCAATAGTTTTGGGTGCTTAGAAGAATGACCTTATGGAGCACTTGCGAATTTTAGAGGAAATGTCCTAATATTCATTGTCTCAATCATGTGTTAATTAATGTTGTTTCAAAAACTGAGGGTGCTTCGTATGTCAGGGACGGGCGAGTTTTGACCCATTAACGCATGGCAACATCTCTCTTCCCACTCCAATCCTTCACTGGTAGGTTCATCTCAGCCACACAGCCAAACATGAAAGCTAAAATGTATTCGCCTTTTCACGATGTGATCACCATACAACTAATTATTTCAGTGCACTAACACGTTTCCCTCAAGCATTCTCTTGTCCATGACACTCCAGTCAAAATGAAAATCCATCCATTGTTTTTCCCCATAATCAACCACTTCATCACGGACGGTCTCGTTAACAATGGCTAACTTAATGTCGTTTTTGTTATGCACCAATTACATTGAAATGGCTAAGCACATCTTTCTCATCCACACACAATAACTTCCCTGCTGTAAAGTTAGCTTTCAACTGAAATAATAATTTTCGTGGCTTGCCTCACAAAAAAATTTAGTTCTTCAACATTTATCCAAAATCCAACATCTTTCTGATTATAGAGCTACCATTATGAAGATAATAGACTTTTGAAGCAATTATGTAGCTGAAACTATATCAAATGTGCTAACTGGGGCTATGTGGCAAAAAACGAGTCGGATTACTTTAAACGATCATTTGGGATAATACATGCATCAAATATTATAGTCCTTGCACTTGGGAATGGTGTAGTGAAGGTGGCACTTGGGTGTAGACCTTGCCCATTGGTAGTTAGTGGGCATGAATTGTATGCTGATTTCATCGTCCACGACCTATCCAATTTCGATGCAATCCTCGGCATTGATTGGTTAGGAGCTTTTTATGCCATGATCGACTGTCACCGGAAGAAAGTGGTGTTTGAAATTCCTGGCCACCCAGTATTTGAGTTCGTCAGCGGAGGACATTCGCTTAGACCTGTCAAGTTCCGGGCCCAGCCGTACAGATTGACAGTTGCATCTATGATAGCAGAGCCAGAGAAGCCAGCTGTAGTGCGAGACTTCGAGGATGTCTTCCCTGAGGACATTTCCGGTTTGCCGCCTGATCAAGCAGTGGAGTTCGGCATTGACCTGATGCCAGGAGCTCAACCGATTTCTAAGGCGCCGTACCGTATGGCTCCCGCTGAGCTAGAGGAGCTGAGGAAGCAGTTGGACGAGCTACTACAGAAGGGTTTTCTCCATCCCAGCGTATCTCCCTGGGGTGCGCCTGTCTTGCTGGTGAAGAAGAAAGACGGATCGAGGAGGATGTGTATCGACTATCGGGAGCTGAATCTGATCACTGTGAAGAACAAGTACCCACTGCCATGTATTGATGATATATTCGATCAGCTTGGTGGATCGAATGTGTTTTCGAAGTTGGATCTTCAGAGCGGATACCATCAGGTCAGAGTCAAGAAGGATGACGTGCCCAAGACAGCTTTTCGGACCAAGTATGGGCATTATGAATTCGTTGTCATGCCGTTCGGTGTGACCAACGCTCCTGCTGTGTTCATGAACCTCATGAACCTCATCTTCTACGACTTCCTTGATAAGTTCGTAGTGATCTTCATAGATGACATCCTGGTGTACTCGAGGAGCGAGGAAGAGCATGCAGAGCACTTGAGATTGGTATTGGAGACGCTCCGCCATCATCGACTATATGCCAAGTATAGCAAATGCGAATTCTGGCTGGACAGAGTTGCATTTCTTGGACATGTAGTATCAGGAGCCGGCATCTCAGTGGATCCGGAGAAGGTCAGAGCAGTCAGTGAATGGCCTACACCGCGATCGGCTTCGGACATCAGAAGTTTCCTTGGATTGGCTGGCTACTACCGCAGATTTATCAAGGACTTCTCGAGGATAGCTGAGCTGATGACGAGATTGACTCGGAAGGACGTCAAGTTCAGTGGGTTAGAATCTTGCGAGCAGGCTTTTTCTACTTTGAAGGAGAGACTGACGACTGTGCCGGTCTTAGCTATTCCAGACAGAAGCGGAGGCTTTGAGATTTTCTGCGACACATCATGGAAGGGACTTGGTTGTGTTCTGCACCAGCACAACCATGTAGTCGCTTATGCTTCGTGATAGTTGAAGGTCCATGAGAAGAACTATCCGACCCATGATTTGGAACTCGCCGCTGTCATATTCGCGCTGAAGATTTGGTGTCATTTCTTACTGAGTGAGAAATTGAAGATATTCACTGATCATAAAAGTTTGAAATACATATTTACTCAGAAGGAGCTGAATATAAGACAGCGCATATGGTTGGAGTTGATGGCGGACTATGACATCGATCTGCAGTATCACCCAGGGAAGGTGAATGTTGTACCGGACGCTTTGAGCCGACTGCCAGAGGTGATGATTCTTACAGCTCAGTGGAGATTACAGAAGGATCTGCGAGAGATGGATGTTGAAGCTGTTCTTCTGGGAGTCACTTCGTCGTTGATGAACATGCAGATTCAGTCGACGATTTTTGATCGGATCAAGAGTGCCCAAGCTGGTGATGCTAAGTTGATGAAGATCAGAGAGCAAGTCGAAGCCGGACTCTGGACAGATTTTTTGATTCACGAGGATGGATCTCTGAGGTATGGCAGTAGGATCTGCGTGCCTGTAGGAGATATCAGAGAAGAATTGATGAATGAGGCTCACAGTTCACCTTATTCCATTCATCCTGGAGGTACGAAGATGTACAAGGATCTTCGTCAGAATTTCTGGTGGCATGGTATGAAGAGAAGTGTGGCACGGAGTGTTGCCAAATGCCTGGTGTGACAGCAGGTGAAGGCTGAACATCATCGCACCGCCGGACTACTACAGCCCCTGCCTATCCCGGAGTGGAAATGGCAGCACATCACGATGGACTTCGTGACTGGCCTACCTCGGAGCACCAAACAGAACGACGCAATTTGGGTCATTGTCGATCGACTGACCAAGTCTGCGCACTTCATACTGTTCCGAGTATGATAATCCACGAAGATACTGGCAAGGAAATATATAGAGGTAATGATCCAACTCATCCTTTCGTATTTCTTTCTAGTACGAGTTGTGATGTGAAATATGTTGTGTAGGAAATCATGCGTCTGCATGGAGTCCCTGTGAGCATCGTATCTGATCGTGATACGAGGTTCACATCTCAGTTCTAGAAGAGTCTGCAGACCAATCTTGGTACCAGTCTGAAGTTCAGCACTGCGTATCACCCGCAGACGGATGGCCAGTCAGAGCGGACCATTCAGATTCTGGAGGACATGTTGAGAGCTTGCATGCTAGATTTCAAGGGTTCGTGGGAGGATCATCTACACCTGGTGGAGTTCTCTTACAACAACAGGTATCAGGCGAGCATCAGCATGTCGCCTTTTGCGGCCCTCTATGGGAGGAAGTGTCGTTCGCCACTGAGTTGGGACGACATTGGAGATAGAGAGTTAATGGGGCCGGAGTTGATTGTCGAAGCAGTGGACGTTGTTCAAGATATCAGGGACAAGCTTCGGATTTCTCAGGACCGTTATAAGCATTGGGCTGATGCTAAACGGTGACCTCTGAAGTTTCAGCCGGGAGACCATGTGTTTCTGAAAATTTCTCCGAATCGCGGAGTGATTCGCTTTGGGAAACGTGGTAAGCTCAACCCGAGATACATCAGACCCTTCGATGTTCTGGAGAGAGTTGGCGAGGTAGCCTACCGCTTAGCCTTGCCCCCATCTTTGGAAGGAGTTCACGATGTCTTCCATGTGTCTCAGCTTCGTCGGTACATCAGCGATCCATCTCACGCTGTTGACTACTCTGAGATCACCGTCCGCTCAGATCTGACGTATGACCAGCAGCCAGTGCAGATTCTTGACAGACGTCAGAAGACACTCCGGAACAAGACTGTCGATCTTGTTAGAGTGATGTGGCAACACGACTCGCCAGGAGAGTCCACCTGGGAGAGGGAAGATGAGATGAGAGAGCATTACCCACTTCTGTTCCCTGATCAGTGATTGTTTGGAATTCCGAGGGCGGAATTTTCTTTAAGGTGGGTAGGATGTAACGACCGGTCTTTATCGATGGTATTATCTGTATTTTCCCTCGCAAAATTTTTCGTCTGTATCCGTAGTTAGGCGTATCCGTCCCCGTCCACATGTCTGTTTCGCCATGCTAATTATCGCTATCATCATTTCATGACACTAAGTTAAATTTATTTATTTATTTATTATCATTATTATTGTTATTATTTAGTTAAGTATCTTTTATTATATTAAGTTCATATCTTTTAAAATTCAAATTTCAACCTACCATTTATAAACCCATTAAACAAATTGATTAGCCTTGATTTCTCCCATGATACCATAATTAATCTAATTATTTCACTCAAAACCCTTACTTAAGAGATGTGCACTCACATTTGTAGCCTAGGCCCAACAATGAAATGAGAACCCTAGGCATTTCACGTGTTTCATATTAGAACTCCATCCTCACTTGTACAACAATCTTATAATAACCCTAAGCCTATCACCTGTGCAAGTACTGCCTTCTCAAACCTCATACACAAATAATATAACAAGAACTAGAACCCTATAAATAGGCCACACTAGCTTCACGTGAGCCTGCCTCTTTCCCTATTTAGCTAACCTTAGAGAAACCTAAGGCCTATTGCACAGCAACCCTATATCCAAATACCTCACCCTATAAACAAAAAAAACCCCAACCTATAACACAGCAGCTTTCCTTTCTTATGCTAAGAAACCCTAGGCCTAACTAACTGCAACCTTAGCTAATCTATAAATATGAACCACAAGCAAATTATTTATAAACCATATGTTATCATATCACAGTAACCCTACGAATACAAAACCCTAGATCTAATCTCCACAGCCGCAGCTTTTCTCCTCCTCACGAGCATCACCCCGCCTCCCATCTACATCACCCAAGCCCGGCCTCCTCCTCCTTTCTCCGTCCATCTCGTGCGAGCCCACCCCCAAGTCAGACACTGACCCGTTCACCCACAGCAACGCGCCCAGGCTCTCTCGCCTCAGCGTGCAAGCCCATGCCGAGATCCTCCTCACAGCCGCCCATCCTCGTGCCACTACCAACCTGATCTCTTCCTCCCTGGCCTCCTCCTCCTCCTTTTCTCCTCTCCCCAGATCCGCAACCCCCACGCCCCCCTACTCACGGCAGCAGCCCAGGCCGAGTTTCTCACCCCTCAGGGCCTCCCTAGACACCGGAACAACCTCTCACGCCCTCCTCCTTGCGAACACCTCCCCCGCAGCCTTCTTCTTCAGCTAGCAGCCTCTCCCCGTCGCTGATCTCCGCGTGGACCCAACGAAGCAGATCCACGCACTCGAGAGCCGCGGACAGCCGTTCTTTTCCTTCCCGAAGCCTTTACGCCGCTGTTTTGGAGTCACACATGTCACCCCTATCCATCGCAGCGTCCCGATCCTCCTCGGCACAACCGCAAACCAAACCCTCCACAGCGCAGTACACGTCGAGATGATTCCAACGACACCAAGAACGTCGAAAATAGGCGAGTATTTGATTTTATATGAATTTCTGAAGTTTTGACACCGTTGCACCATCTTTATGTATTGCTGTGTAACTCAAAAACTAGGCGTGAAATGACGTACAAAATTGACATCATAATGACTAGGAAGAAATTTGGGATCCAACGATATATTATACGATATATCTCAATTTTGAACAAATACAGAAAAGAATAACTTCTGTAGCAAACCCAATGAAAACGCGTGCTCGTCATTATTTTGAAACCGCTACTAAAATCGTTTAACCCAATTTTGTGGTGTAGAACTGTCACCAAAATGTAATAAACTTGATAACACCAAATTTCTGCAAATTCGGACATGTTTAACTAATTTTGACATCGTGACTATCGTGCGCCTCGAAGCCGGTATCGTGATATCGTGATGTCGTGTGAGTCGACTAGGCCGGCTCGTGTTCCGGCAAACTTTTGGGTGGGGTTAGGGTTGAACGACCACTAGGCGTATGAAAGGTACTCTCCTCAAGAGCACCACCCGCACGCAGTGGGTTAGCGTCAATCACGGTAAGCCCCTGTGAGAGGAACGACCTTCTCATCACGACCTAAAGGCGTGAACCCTAGATTAGAAAGCTAACTCTTGACATGAAAACTTGCAACGCTAACTTGGTCATCTTGATAATTGAAATGCTAATGAACTCAGAGAAAATCCCAACTTCAAACTTGCACACATCTAGAACTGTATGTTAGGAAAGTTTGTCATGCTTCAACAAAATTGCTAAATGTCAAATTGCTGCAGTTGTTTCTTTAAATTATAAATGCTTCTAAAATTCTTATATATCAGATATCTTGCCTAGGGATGCTAACACTTTCTTGCAGACCCTAGCTGACATACATTCATTGTTTGTGGATGTATGTCAGATCCAGCGCTTGAGTACCCGGAGGACCTGTACGAGAAGACAGACTTGGAGAGTCAGGAGTTCGCACCTGACGTAGTGCCTCTTCCAGCTGAGGACTAGAGGACCCTCACTTCCAGCTTTCTTAGTTTACTTTCAGACACTTGTTGTAGTTGTGTACGTTTCTTTGTTGCTACTTTAAGCCCAGCTGTTGCTGTTTAATTTCGTGTACGAACTTTTAATCTCTGGATGTGGCTTTTATATTTATATCTTTATTGTGTTCTGGTTGTTCTGAATACGCAAATGCAAGGACCCTTTTTCTGTGCTTTTATCACAGACGCTTATTGAACTCGAGCTTCACCGCTCCAATTCAAGCGGACCGCGTAACGTTCTCACTTCCGGTGTCTTTTGGGAAGCGGGGCGTTACAAGATAATAGACTTTTGAAGCAATTATGTAGCTGAAACTATATCGAATGTGCTAACTGTGGCTATGTGGCAAAAAAGGAGTCGGATTACTTTAAAACGATCATTTGGGATAATACATGCATCAAATATTATAGGCCCCATCAGTTAACTACATATTAAATGAGTATAAGAATTCAACATAATATCCAAAAAAACTAAATAATTATATACATAAAATATTATTACTCTTATAGCATATCATTATTAGTGAAATCTGAGAAAGGATTAGCACCGAAAAGAAAATTTTAGAAAGTGATTGAATGCATTTGTTAACAGAGTACATTTTAGATATCCCAATGGCAGATAATGTTGATGAGATAGCTCATAATATGCTAACTTCAGAAAAAAGATTCAAGTAGGTACGACAAAAGACTTGACATCATGACAAAATTTATTTTTTGTTTTAGCATGTACACTAATTAGTTTACGTCAATTTGTTAATGTACTGTTTGTGTTGAGATTGGTATAATTATCAAGAAACACTTTTTTCATCTAAAGATTGGACTTTGCCTGCACAAAAATGTGCTGAAAGTGTATATATTTTATTTCGTTGTATACAAAAAAAATTGAGACATCCTTACAAATAGTTTCATGAATTATTCCAAAATTCCTAAAGCATTCTGCCAACGAAGTCGCCAAAAAGGCATAGAAAATAATTCTTATTATTATGTATACATCAATAATTATGTAAAAAATATCATGATTAGAATTCTAGACATATAATGATTAGAATTTTAAATATATATGTAGTGAAATCCTTATCAAATGAATATTGGAGTCTAATAAAATGACCAAATAACCAAAGAATTTTATACACAATGTTATATTACTCTTACAGAAAAATCATAATCCTGCCAATGATTTCATCATCACAATTCTAAATATATCATTAGTGAAATCCTTACCGTGAAACGTTTGTCTGGGCTCAAAAGAAAGAGGCAGCGGCGGCTGGCTGAGTCATACGGCGAGAGGGAGTAGTGGATGATCGAGGCGAAGGCCTCCAAAATTGATCGCTGAGAGGGAGCGGTGGATGATCGAGGCCACCAAAAATGAGAATGAAAAATAAATAACAAATTTTAACAATATTCAAACTGAATTATATTGAAACTTTAGTGCAAAAGGGGGAGCTGGGGTTTATGGAACACCTACATCTGGCAAGCAACACTCGTCACGAAGACGAAGACGAAGTTATGATCATGTCCATAGTCCACTTGATGTACGTTTTTCCTTCTGAATTTGGAGACTCATGCTCTTTATCTTTGCCATCTGGCATGCTGATCATATCCTTGTTTGGAGATCCCTGAAAATTTATAAGCCAGTCATATATCAGAAAACAATATATTTTCATTATAATCTGAATGATATCATATCAAACTGTTCATATTATTTTAGTTAAAAGGTGTAGTCCAAAAATTAACTTTCACCTAATCAATTCAACATTAGAAGCTTCTAGCACAACAATTTCAACAAACTGCTCAAATATCTAACCGTTCAAACACATATATATGGTACTAATTAAATTCCCAAGAAATCTCTAGAATGTTCAATTTTAATTACTATGAAATAATTCCAGAAAAACACTACTTGGATATCAAAAAGGAAAAAAAGCTGATGTTTGTTTTGTGCTGCTCTTTAACAAAACCATAGATTAGAACCAAACCCATCTCTTTTTTAAAAAAGGTCAAAAATAATAAAATTACTATTGAAACCCCTCAAATGTTCCATGTACAATCAACTGTAATCATATCATAAAAAGCTGCCAAAAGCTGCGAAATACTCCAAGCTAATATTAAGTGGCCTAAATCTTCAAATTGCTTCAACATGGGGTATGGCAGTCTATTTTCTTCGTTATCTTACATAATATTTATGTATTAATACCTAAAGATTGCTGAATTCAAATAACAATTTCAACATGAAAATCTCAGAATTCAACGGGTTGTGCACCAAAAAAATTAATATTGGAATTGTACTATTTTTAGCAATGGGCAATGTTGAGACTGCAATTGTGAGTTCCCCAAAAATTATATTGATGGCCAACATTGAGTAATCCCACTCTGATCAAGGTCTATAAAAGTCAAATTCAAACAAAACAATGTTGCGCATAGAATGAGTGTTTTACAGACCTGAAACATCCAAACAAAACAAATTCAACAATTATCAAGTAATTTCAGTGAACAAATTCCATACATTCAATCAACTCTTCGAGACCATATGCAGATTATTCTGATGATAGTTTGTTTATTTTTGAATGAAAAAATTTCATTATCGTAAAGGAAGCAAATCAACTTCTGTTCCTATTTCAAATTTTCAATGACAGTATTGAAAACTCTTAAAAACGATAAAGCCTTCGATTGAAAATTTCAAAATTGAAACCAAAACTATTAGAATTCGTCATCGTATATGAGAGGTCATCTCGCATATGTCATGTGGTTCCCATTATTCTCTTCAACCAATATTATCAAAATGATAAGCTGAAGTTCCAATTGAAAAAATTCAAAAGAATTTAAAAGAGCTGAGGGTAGATATCCTTCAAGAGTGGAATTCCTTTGGGGTCTCTCAAACCTGTAGTTAACCGGGAGTTTCATCTCTCCCAGACAAAAGCAGCGATGACATCCCCCAAGAAGACCGTGATCGGCCTCGCCTATCGGCAAATCTCTGTCGGATCCACGGGAGCATCATCTCTACCACATAGTTCTCCGGTGGGTCCCCAAACACCTCTTGCCCATAACAATCTACATTCATATGTACAGTTCAATTTGCAAAATTATTATCACTTCAAAATTTAGAATCACCAACCTAGTCCACTTGCTGTGATTCCCTTGATTCCAAGCTCTGCGTTTCACCACATTGCATGCTCCCTTGTTGCCTGAACATAAATGTCGAAAAATAATATGATGAACATAATTTTCAAAAAATATAATATGCTATACAAAATTAAAATTTCCAATTTGGCATGCATATTTCATCCCCTTCACAGACTAATGGAAGCCAACAAAGGGTAAAAACTAATCTCAAACCTATATTCACAGACTAATAGAAGCGAACATGTCACAGGCCTAAATGAACAGATTCCATGCCTAAATGAATAGATCTCAAACCCAAGAGAACAAATTCCAAACCCCTTACTTGTAAGTACAATCTGTAGAGCAAGATGGCTACATCGTTCTGGAACTTGGAGATCAGGCCGTTCCCCATCGTGGAGCAGCCCTGTGATCCGCCGAATCCAACATCGGACATGGCGCCCTCCACATCCGAGAGAACGAAAACCCCTCTCATCCACTTCTGAAGGACGGCGATCAAAGATCTGGGAGAGCTTTTGAAGGACGGCAAGATTTTCGACCAAAACCCCTCTCATCCGCAAGAGGAGGACGTTGGCCGAAGCTGTTGATGGCTTTTCGTAGGGGGTGGGGTTGCCAGCGTGCCAGGAGGAGAGGGGCGAGGCTGGGGCCTGTTCTTTTTTATATCCCCAAAATGAGGGTGACGTGCGTCTATATCTCATATATTCGCGCACGTTTTCTTTTGTGTTTCTCCGTGTTTTCCGCCGTCTCTTATTCGTTTTCGTATGTTTTCCCGTTTTCTTTCACTTTTTCTTTGTTTGTCCATGATTGCAGGAGTTCGACCACGTAGGGGACCTTTTACGATGATATCCCAAGTCCCCGGAGCAACGGGAGAAGTCACGCGTGATCCAGGGGGTCAAACGGCGAAGTATTCATCTTTCTGCCCCTCACCCGGTCGGTTGGTCATCTCCAACCGATCGGGTGATGCACGCGTGCACCAACCGGTCGCTACCGCAGCTCACGAAGAAGTCACCCGACCGGTTCACAGACCGATTCTGCGGGCGGCTGTTCTCTGTCTTTTCGAGCAGAATTCCAACCGATCGGGTGACTCTCACCCGATCGGTTCATCTGTAGCTGAGAAAAAGAGCTGAAGACACGGGCGTCGAACCGACCGGTTCACCCGACTGCTCCAAGATCCAACCGGTCGCTCAAGAACTCACCCGATCGGTTCGTGAGATCGGGTGAAAACTCGCCGTTTTCTGTAATTTATCTGTAACGGATCAACCGATCGGTTGACTTGTCACCCGATCGGTTGATCCGAAAATCTATATATATGACCCCTAGGGTTCCAGAAACGAGAGAGTTGTATTTTTTTTACTGTTTTATTTCCTTGTGACGGCTGTAATTGTTACTCTTAAGTAAGTTTTCAGATCTTTCTAATTTTTTAGTATTGTCTTTACTACTCATTTACTTCCACATTGCAATTGTCTGATTATGATTCTAACGGTTAAATTTCATTTAGATTGCTTTTTCATGAATTTTTGTGAGTAGTTCCCAAATCTGGGATTTTGGTGGAAGCCCCTTCAGGGGCTCTTCCCGATGCGTCTATAGGGTTAGGAAATCGATAGGGAGTAGGAATCTAACGGTTACGCGGGGCGTTTCATTGTCATCGGCGGGAAAAAGACCGCCTTTGACCGTCGGGCCAAGGGGGAATAAACTTGGCGGTTGACTCCCTAGCCAAAGCTCACGCCTTTAGCGTAGACGCCGAATCCTAGCACGCGGGAGCGGCAGGATGAGACGTCGGGAGATATCGTTGCGGACTTAGTGCTCCCGGGATCGATCAGTGTTTATGGACACGGGAGTGCCCACTGATCGAATCCGGGAAGTCCGGTGTATCATCCTGGGCACCGACCGAAATATCGGGCCCATGGGACGCCGGTACCACTTTCAGAGGCAACGTCTCACCATTAGACCCTAATCCCGATCGCTATCCATACCCGTAGGCCGTAGCGGCGAGAGTCTCTCGTCGGGTCGGAAACCAAAGTCCCGGGTTTACTTTCTTTTTGTTCATACGCTTTCATTTCCTTTCGTGACAACCAACCACCGATTCGGGCTAGCTCGCCCCTCGGGGTGATTTAGGTCCTACCTGACCCAAGCACAACCTCGCCTCCTTGAGTTCGATATTCCCGCACCCTACACTAACCGTGAAACTTGCGGTAAACGACACCGCGCCGCCGCGACGCAAGCGGGGCGCCGGTCAAGTTTATGGCGCCGCTGCCGGGGAGGCAACGTGCTTGATATTTTAGGATCTTGAAAACCCTCGTGTCTAGCTCACATCCCTACCTCGCGATAATTTTCGCATTCTCCTTTTTCTTTTTCTTATTTGTTTTTCTTATTTTTATTTCTTATTTTATCTGTTTCTTTCCCACTTGTCGCTTCACGGGTGTTTGTTGTTTTTCATGCGCAGGAGTTCAAGGAGTCTTGACGACTTGATTCCCCTCGATCCAGAGATTAACGCCACCCTTAGGCGCTTGGCCGCCGAGAAGCGGAGAAGGGAAGATCCCGAATCCATGGAGGAGAACACCCCACCTCAGAAGTCTCTGCTGGAATACTCGATGCCATCTATCGAGTCCACTTCTGCCATCCGTCCTCCAGCTATCACGGCCCAGAGCTTTGAGCTGAAGCCGTCATTGGTGACATGGATCCAGCAGGATCAGTTTGCGGGTGAACCCATGGAGAGCCCGATCGAGCATCTAGACTCCTTCTTGGAGAAGTGTGACACCTTCCGAATTAATGGTGTCACTACAGAGGCTATCCGTCTGAAGCTGTTCCCCTTCTCTTTGCGGGACAAAGCCAAGCAATGGTTAAGGGGAAAGGACCCCAACACTTTCAACACCTGGGAGAAGCTCTCCAACGATTTTCTGACGAAGTTATTTCCTCCGGGGAAGACCATGAAGTTGAGGAGTGAGATCTCCTCCTTCTCCCAGGCCAGCCACGAGTCCTTGCATGAGGCTTGGACGAGATATAAAGAGATGCAAAGAAGATGCCCTCACCATGAGCTTCCAAAGTGGCAGATTATCAATCTGTTCTACAATGGGTTGAGGGATGACCTTAAATCTTCTATGGACGCCGCGGCTGGGGGTTCCTTCATGTCCCGAAGCGAGGAAGATGCCGGGAATATTCTGGAAAACATGGCATCCAACAATGAGCGGTGGTGCGACGAGAGAGCCACACCAAGAACTGGGGGTATACACAGAGTCGAGGACGTCGACAAACTTTCAAGCAAGTTCGACTTGCTTTCGACCCAGATCTCCGCACTGATGGTAGGAGCCGGTGGGGCCGGTACACAGCAAGTTTCTGC
Organism: Scilla litardierei; assembly: GCA_030789695.1. NCBI lineage: Eukaryota > Viridiplantae > Streptophyta > Magnoliopsida > Asparagales > Asparagaceae > Scilla > Scilla litardierei. The sequence continues at coordinate 77,788,599 of CM061135.1, forward strand.
GGTAGAGTCCGAATTCCTTGGGGAATTCGACGGTGGTGACATCTCACCACCGTTGGATCAGGCGAGCGCACTGTTTTACAACCCCACGGGGAATGCGCCATATCCGCCAAGGACAAATTCCAACCCGGCCTACTCTCCCAACAACCGGAACCACCCGAATTTCAGTTACCGCCCACCATTTCAGCCCTCGCCGCCTCAGCAGCCGCAGCAACAAATCTATCAGCCGGCTAGACCACCGCAGAATCAGGGTCAGCTGCAACCGTTTCAGCAGCAACCTCAGCAACAAACGTACGCTCCCAGGAATCAGCAGCCGTTCCAGCAGCAGCAGTATGGCCAACAGAGGGCCGTCTCTCCGGTTGAGTCTCTCTTGACTCAATATATTACCAACCAGGAGAGAATCAACCAAAAGCTGGAAATGGGCCAGCGGACCCTCACGGACCAAGTAACCCAGCTGGGGTTACAGGTGGCGAACCTTACTAGGTCACAAAACCAATTGCCGCCACAACCGGAGGTGAACCCGAGGGGAGCAACACAAACATCGACACTCGTGCACGAGCACGCGAATGTGTTCGCTATCGTTCTGAGAAGCGGGACACAAATCCCTTCTAGAGTGCCCCTAGCAACCCGGAAGCACCATTGGTCGTCGAGAGACCGACTGAAAAATTAAACGACACCGGTGCTTCGTCACCAAATCCCATGACTCCGGAGGGAGTGTCTGAAGAAGAGAAGAGGAAGAAGGAAGAGAGCCCAAGAGTGTATAAACCCGTTGTGCCATTTCCACAACGGTTGGCTCAGGCGAAAATTGATGAGAAATATGGGAAGTTCTTCGCTATGGTCAAGGACCTAAGCTTGCAAATCCCCTTCTTGGAGGCAATTGAGACAATCCCCTCCTATGCAAAATTCTTGAAAGATTTGGTGACCAAAGGGTCGAGAAAAGAGAAAGTGGTGCTGACGGCAGAATGTAGCACTCTTATCCAGAGGGATAACCCGCCAAAGCTCAAGGACCCGGGGAGCTTCTCTATCCCTTGCACGATCGGGGCTGTGAAGATTAATCGTGCACTCGTCGATCTAGGAGCGAGTGTTAGCTTGATGCCCTTGTCGATGTACAGAAGGATAGGAATGGGTGATTTGGAGCCCACCGGGATGACCCTACAACTAGCTGACCGGTCGGTCAAATATCCAGTGGGAATTGTTGATGATCTCCCCGTGAATGTGAGAGGGGTGCATGTGCCTGTGGACTTTGTAGTCATGGACATGCCCGAAGACGCACACACCCCCATTATCCTGGGACGGCCTTTCATGGCCACTGCAGGCATTCTTATAGATGTGAAGAACAGAAAACTCTCCTTGAACGTCAGCGGAGAGAAAGTTGAGTTTGACCTGGGACTATCCATGAAGCACCCCGACCCTCCTGATGACCTCCGGTGTAATTTACTGGAGATAGAAGAAGAAAAGGCTGTAGAAGAGAGCTCCTGGGAGATTCTCCTGAGAAACCCCCCCGATGACTTGGGGAATTCTGAAGATGAAGAAGGCCCCGAAGACAAAGAAGCTGCTGGAAGACCGAGTGCAGCGAGAACGACCCCTCCCGGGTTCCCCAAGTTTCCTCCTGTGAGGAGAACGGGGAAAGAGCTCACGGACCTCACTAAAGACGAGGTCCGGATCCTGAAAAAGATGGCGGGAAGCGCCAACACCAAGGAAAAGCCCCCGGACCCCAAGAACAAAGGGGAGGTAGTCGAGCAAGTATTTTTCCAGCCGCTTACTACTCCTAGCGCCTTCAGCTCCAGCGAGAAAGAGATGCCGAAATTAGGGCATCACCCGTATCAGCCACCATGAGCATCTCTTGCGGGCGTCGAGCCAACGACGTTAAACAAGTGCGCTTCATGGGAGGCAACCCATGTTCTAAACTTTTTCTCAAATTTTTAGCGTTATTTTTTACTTTATTTTCTCTATTTTTATAAATAAAATCAGCCGCGAGGACATCCGTTCGGGGACTTAATCAAATCTCTTGGTTTTTGCAGGAAACAAGCCTTAACCGATCGGGTGACATCTCACCCGATCGGTTGGGACGTATCAGATACATGCCGAGATCTGTCCCCATATGACCCGATCGGTTGAGTAATGAAGAGACCGGGTGGCAGACCGGGTGAGCTGGGGAGAACTCTCGGAAAATTTTGGGGAATATCAACCGATCGGTTGAGTTTGAGCGCGATCGGTTGACCTGACCGGGTGAGAAGCCCTAAGTTCTCGGGAAATTTAGTGGAGCGGCCACCCGATCGGTTGACAAGTCAACCGATCGGTTCGCCTGTAGCATTTCTTTGGCAAAATTTTCGACCTAACCGTCAACCGACCGGGTGACATGTCACCCGATCGGTTCGATTTAAAACCCTATATAACCCCCCCGACACCCGTTCGTTTTCTTCATCGCCCGATCACCCGAACCTCTGCCGTTTCGTCTCCCGTCGTGCGCCTTCCTGCTTTCTTCCCCAAGATCAGCCTCGATCTTCTTCCCCAACCATTTCCCTACCCATCCACCATCATTTCTCTCCATTCCCCCTGCCATCTCCCTACACACAAACCCTAGATTTCCCCCATTCCCCCCCGTTTCGGAACTTGTCGAAGAGATCGCTGCGGCTTCCAATCGAGCAGCATCGGGGCATCCACGAGCAGCTATCTTCATCTAATTTTGGGTAACCTCTCTCCTTTACTTAATTTTAATCTTTTCCCAAATATTCTGTCTGCTTGTTGTTCGTATTTTGTGTTTGTGTTGAATTCGCTGTATTCTCACATACCCACGTGCACAAACAACACCGACACAATGCCTCCCCGCCGTATTAAACCCACCGACGCTAGCTCTTCGAACCCTAGGCCCACCCGTCGTACCCGTCGCACACAACCTACCACCTCCAACCCATCCACCACACCACGCACCACTTCCCCACCTCCAGATTACGATCCCGAATATGGGATGCAATTCCAATCTGATGACCATGCCGACCGATTCACGGCCATGGTCCTCCTTGCTGGTCAGGGTGGTAGGATAACCCAAGAATCCGTCGACCGTGACCTCCCCTTCCTTCAAAGCTTCGTTCGCCACATCCGCGAAGACCCACCCGACGTCTCCGAGCTCCACATTCCACCCCCCCCCCACGACCCCTGGTCCCCAGCGCAGGCCCCCGTCACCACCCCCAGAGGGTGGCGCCCCTGCTTGATTTTTCTCTCCCGCTTTTGCCCCCCCCCCCACTTTTGTGCCCATCTGTCTTTTCGGGGCCCTACTTTGTCTCTATCGGAGGGAGGGGACTATTTGCGTGATTGTTTTCTTGATTTACCTTTTTCTTTGTTTTGTTTTTGACGCCCCCTTGCATATATCTGGAGTTCATTGATCATATCATTTCGCTAGCACTTTCTGGTCTAGCTTGGGGGAAGTCTATTTCGGTGTGCTGTCGTGTTTTGTTTGTTTTTCTCATTTTTGTGTGTGTGTTTGTTTTTCACCTTTTGAGTGTCGTGTCGTGTGATTTTATTTTATTTTTATTTTCGTATTGTTTGATTTTGATCTTGTTTTTTCTTTCTTTTTCACTTTTATCTATGTGTTTTCCTCGTTTTCATTTCTTTTCGTGTCTGTGCGTATTCCCCCCCATTTTCATTGCCCTCCCATACTCACTCATATTGCATTGAGGGCAATGCAAACTTCAGCTTGGGGGAGTCGCACTTCGTGCGTCATTTGTGTTGTTTTTCTACGTTATTTGAGTCATTTTCCATCGTGTTTTTCTTTTTTCTTTTTCCTTCTTTCTTTAGCTCTTTCTCCTAGAAATGAATCCTATGATGAATCGCCACAAAGTCACACACACCTAGCATTGCATCGATAATCACACTCACTAACCCTAGGATTTCGAGTCCTCTTGCATTTCACGCATCGTGGGTCCACTTAGCTTTTTGTGAGTCGTGTGTCGTGACTAGCATTTGGTGTGCTTCTGCTTTGTGATTTTACTTTATATACTTGTCCAGGAATGACCCCTAGATTATCATGCTTCGATATTGAATACGCGGTATTTGCTTCTAATGTCTGCTTCTATATGCATGCTATTTATATCGTATACTCCAATTCGCATGCGTCGGGATTCCACAACTAAGGACTAGGATACCCCATTTAGCCTAAGCTCTATTTAGCAACAATAGTCTCCTTTGCCCGAGTGTTTAGATTTCGACTTCTTTTTTGTTTTACTTGGTGCAAATCCCCTCGTCGTGTACCGTTCTCCCACTTGGGAGAGTACACATGTGTATAGCCAATATCCCAAAAATCCAAAAAAAAAGAGAAAAGAAAAGAAAAAGATTGTATAGCCAAAAAGCCAAAAAAATATGCAAATACCCAAAACCCAAAAAAATTCCCGTGTGAATATTTTCATACTTGCCAAGAATAAAGGGAAGGCGAGAATTTGCACCGAGTGTTCTTCTCCACATCATCTCAACCCCCGTCGTTATCGAAAGCGCTTGGCTCAGGAGCTATTTAGCTTGTATCTTGGCTATAGTGGCGTGATTTCCTAGACCCTAGTTGTGGAGTCCCCGATGCATGATACGCCTCTTTTCCCACTCTTCTCATGCATGATTGAACTTATATTCGCCGCTCAATTCAATTCGGATCAATATTTTGGGTCATTTCTTGGATTTGTGTATATCGAGCCTCATTGCACATCGTAGAAAGCTTCACCATTTGCTAGCACACGGCCACGCTCACTCGCGCTTCACTGCGTGGACCCACGACACTTATTTGGACTCGCTTTCCTAGGTTTAGTGGTGTGATTTGGCGTTTGCTTGCTAGGTGTGTCGTTTTTGATTTTGATGGCTCTGATGGACGATCTAGGGCTTAGAGTTTTCTTTTTCTTTCTTCCTCTCTATTTTTCCCTTCCGAGCTCCTACTCTCACTCGTCTTCCTCGAGGACGAGGAAGAGTTCAGCTTGGGGGATTTTGACGTGCGTCTATATCTCATATATTCACGCACGTTTTCTTTTGTGTTTCTCCGTGTTTTCCGCCGTCTCTTATTCGTTTTCGTATGTTTTCCCGTTTTCTTTCACTTTTTCTTTGTTTGTCCATGATTGCAGGAGTTCGACCACGTAGGGGACCTTTTACGATGATATCCCAAGTCCCCGGAGCAACGGGAGAAGTCACGCGTGATCCAGGGGGTCAAACGGCGAAGTATTCATCTTTCTGCCCCTCACCCGGTCGGTTGGTCATCTCCAACCGATCGGGTGATGCACGCGTGCACCAACCGGTCGCTACCGTAGCTCACGAAGAAGTCACCCGACCGGTTCACAGACCGGTTCTGCGGGCGGCTGTTCTCTGTCTTTTCATGCAGAATTCCAACCGATCGGGTGACTCTCACCCGATCGGTTCATCTGTAGCTGAGAAAAAGAGCTGAAGACACGGGCGTCGAACCGACCGGTTCACCCGACTGCTCCAAGATCCAACCGGTCGCTCAAGAACTCACCCGATCGGTTCGTGAGATCGGGTGAAAACTCGCCGTTTTCTGTAATTTATCTGTAACGGATCAACCGATCGGTTGACTTATCACCCGATCGGTTGATCCGAAAATCTATATATATGACCCCTAGGGTTCCAGAAACGAGAGAGTTGTATTTTTTTACTGTTTTATTTCCTTGTGACGGCTGTAATTGTTACTCTTAAGTAAGTTTTCAGATCTTTCTAATTTTTTAGTATTGTCTTTACTACTCCTTTACTTCCGCATTGCAATTGTCTGATTATGATTCTAACGGTTAAATTTCATTTAGATTGCTTTTTCATGAATTTTTGTGAGTAGTTCCCAAATCTGGGATTTTGGTGGAAGCCCCTTCGGGGGCTCTTCCCGATGCGTCCATAGGGTTAGGAAATCGATAGGGAGTAGGAATCTAACGGTTACACGGGGCGTTTCATTGTCATCGGCGGGAAAAAGACCGCCTTTGACCGTCAGGCCAAGGGGGAATAAACTTGGCGGTTGACTCCCTAGCCAAAGCTCACGCCTTTAGCGTAGACGCCGAATCCTAGCACGCGGGAGCGGCAGGATGAGACGTCGGGAGATATCGTTGCGGACTTAGTGCTCCCGGGATCGATCAGTGTTTATGGACACGGGAGTGCCCACTGATCGAATCCGGGAAGTCCGGTGTATCATCCTGGGCACCGACCGGAATATTGGGCCCATGGGACGCTGGTACCACTTTCAGAGGCAACGTCTCACCATTAGACCCTAATCCCGATCGCTATCCATACCCGTAGGCCGTAGCGGCGAGAGTCTCTCGTCGGGTCGGAAACCAAAGTCCCGGGTTTACTTTCTTTTTGTTCATACGCTTTCATTTCCTTTCGTGACAACCAACCACCGATTCGGGCTAGCTCGCCCCTCGGGGTGATTTAGGTCCTACCTGACCCAAGCACAACCTCGCCTCCCTGAGTTCGATATTCCCGCACCCTACACTAACCGTGAAACTTGCGGTAAACGACACCGCGCCGCCGCGACGCAAGCGGGGCGCCGGTCAGAGGGACACGTGAACCACAGTTCCCCCTTAAATTTCGAAAGATTTCAGTTTCTCTCATTTGTTTCACACTAAAATTCAAATCCCCCCCCCCCCCAATTTCAAAGTTACAACTTAAACTCTTATCCAATTTCTCATATCCAATATCTCTTATCCAATAACTCATATAACATCCCTCTATATACCCCCAAATACAATTCAAACCAGTATCCAATTTATCTTATCAAAAACTCTTAACCAAAAACCCATGATAACATCCCTATTTTATAGAATATATATATATATATATATATATATATATATATATATATATATATATGAAAAGTTACCGATGTTTTATATGAAATGGCGGCTCGTTCCTCTGGCGATTGCGGCGATCAGCGAGGCGGATCCAACAGCGGCTTTGCGCACCTGGCCGATGACAAGCTCAAAACTTCATCGGACGCTGATGGCGGCTGGGAGGTAGTCAACAGGCGCAAAAAGAACTTCATGAACGGCGTAAGGTCCTTTGGATCTCGGATTGGAGGCATCGGGAATTTTGGAGGAGGGGTTCGCAGAGATCAACGGCATTCTAGGGGCTAAGGCGCGCTGATCGGGCGTCAACTAGGGCCTGGGAGGGATTTCACTAGGGCGTGGGCACGGGTTCCTTAGAACATCGCCCATGCACAGAATGCGTTCGACCCTAAGCCCCAGAGAGCTTCTTTCATCTCGGTCAACACTAAATGCACGAAGCAGTCATGGATTGATGTGTGCTCCAATATTCGTAAATACGATGTTGATACGAGTATGACCTATGTGGCCCCCCTGGCTAAAGATGATGGGTCGATCATGGTGATGGTTGCAAGATCTGCCTTGGAGCGAGGAGCTGCACAATGGAAGTCAACGTTGGTGGGATATGTGCTGGGTGATGTCCCATTCTATGGCCAAATTTGTGCATGGGTAGAGAGGCTCTGGAATCTGAAGAACGGAGTAAAAATATATAGTCGCGAGAATGGTTTTTTTTGCTTCAAATTTGAAGATGAAGGAGAATGCGAGAAGATTCTACATGGCGGGCCATGGATGTTTGATGGCAGGCTTGTTGTACTACAACGATGGAGCTCGGGCCTTAAGCTTGAGCGCGATATCCTCTCCTTAGTTCCTGTGTGGATCCAACTTCATGGAGTCCCTTTGGGTATGTGGACCCTTGAGATTCTGAATTGCATAGCATCTGTTATCGGGATTCCCATTTGTCTAGATAGATTGACTGCCAAAAAGGAGCGTCTTTCCTATGCAAGATGTCTGGTGGAAATAAATGCCAAGAATACTATTCCAAAATTTGTTCTAGTGGGTACGGAGGATGGCCCTACAATCTCGGTGGATGTTAAAGTGGAGGGGGAGCCACCTAGCTGCTCTAAATGTGTATGTTTTGGGCATTCCGACAAGCAGTGCCCTGATGGTAGTGTTGCGTGCCCTGACGGTAGTGTTGACGGTAGTGAGCACCCTTCAATCCAAACATATATTATTGAGACAGTAGATGCCTTACATAATGATATTATGGGGGGGAATACATCTTCGACTGTGGTCCCGGGTAGCCAGGGTGATCAGCAAAACTGTTTGAAGAAGGGGCTGGGAACAAAAGACTCAAACTCTTCTCAGGCCAACTTGGAGAGCGCAGGTGTTGGTGATGAAGTTTTGAAGGGTCCTGTAGACGGCGGGACTAAGGGGGAAGGCCATCGAATAGTCCCGGTGGAGACTAGTTCCGGTGAAAGACTGATGCCAGCTTCCGATCCGGCATACACTCCAGATTTGGATATGGCTCCGAATGTTGTTGCAGATGCTGGAATGGGACTCGGGCCTGTTGGGACTGGGGACTTAACAGAGGATCCGACTCACAGGGTTCTAAAACCCATCCCCTCGCTGATTGCTGATGATGGATATGGCGAAGAAATTGACCGTGTGCCTGAGGGTATTGCTACCGATAATCCAGAATGGGAAGAAGAGGTTGAAGAACAAGTGCGCCTTGCAGCTACAAAGGTACTTAAAAAGAAATCTGATAACCCTCTCTTGGTCTTCTCCAGGAAAAGCAGTCGACTTCTGGAAAGTGGCCTAGGCCGAAAATCTGCTGTTGACAAATGACTATCCTCCTTTGGAATACCAGAGGCCTTAATAACTCCTTGCGGAGAAGGGAATTACGAGATAGTTTAAAGATTTTGAAGCCGTCTGCATTTATTTTGGTTGAAACAAAGCTTAATACAAATTCCCTCAGTGGTAACTCATTCTTCCCTGATCATTGGCTTAGTCACAATAATTTTGAGTTGGCTAGAGGGGGGCGTATCTTCATGTGCTTTGATCCTAATGTCTGGATGACCACTCCCCTCTCTTTATCAACGCAGCTGTTTCAGAGTGTTTTCTCACTACAAAGCGTTGACCGTGGAGAACCCGGTCAACGTGGTCAAGGGGCCCGCTTTGGGTCCCTTGGGGGGCTTCGAATTGGTGCAGAAGGGGCGAGGGGAAGCCTCGGCCCTCGTTGAGATGCTCGGCCTCGGATAGTTGTGCTCGGCCTCGGCTGAAAGGGTGACGAGGGGTAGCCTCAGGCGCCCGGGTAGATGCACGGCCGACGGGAGGCGAGGGGAATCTCGGACCTGACTAAGACGCTCGGCCTCGGTGGGGCGTGCTCGGCCTCGGCAGGTTGACGGTGAGGGTAAGCCTCACTATCCGGTCGGACGAGTGGTCGGAGAGGGGCGAGGGGTAGCCTCGGCCCGTTGATCAGCTGTCCACCTGCGTAGACGAGAACGTTCGTCAGGGGGCCGGACCTTGGTTCCGGCCAAATCCCCTCCGATGCCTAAGTCAGATAGTGATCTGAGAAAGGAGGCCCGGCGGAGACGGTTCGACTCGTGAGGAGATCGTAACGGCGTCTCTCGGCGCGAGCGGGGGAGGAAGGAGATGAATTGGGGGAACGAGGTCGTTGATGGAGTACCTTAGGTTTTTGTTACCTTAGATGCGGTCCCTTTCTTCTTCGTCCTCCGAGCCCTTTTGTAGAGCTCCCTGCGTGATTGCCTCTGGCCCACGTCCCACACCCGCCCTCGATCGTGCCCCATCCATCTGCCCCCTCGCCGCCGCTCTCTTCGCCATTCCAGCACCTCCCCATTACCACCATTTAGTGGTCGCGCGTTCCGGGGAACGGTTTTCGCAGGAGTGGGTGAGTGTCCAGCGGGGTATCGGGGCCGGGTCGGATCGACATTCGAGAAGATCCCTTACAGGGCCTTTGTTGAATGGGCTTGAGGTTGCAGGTGGGCCTTCGACCAGTAGTCGGGCTCCTGGGCTCGTGTCTTTTGGGGTCTCGGTCAAATAGGCGTAACAATTGCCCCCATCGGTCGAGTTGATCGGCTTCGGCCTGTTCGGCTCGGCCGATGTGACCTCTGCCGATTTTGACAAGCTCGCCAGTCGATGCCGACTCATTTATTAGTCGTCATCATGGGTGGGCCCGTTCGATATTTTTAAGGCGCGGGCTCCGAAGCGCCGTTGGTCCTCTGATGCCGCCACGTGTGGCTGCAAACTTACCCCCTCCGTTCGCGGGGCCGTCTTCAGTTGAGAAGCTGAGGGGTTCGGGCGCCGCCATCGGTGGGATCGATCGGCCTCGGCTAGCTTGGTATAACCGCTCCGCCTCCTGGGGTTCCGAGTGGCGCTTCAGCCGAGGCGTGGTCATAAATGTAGGTCATGATGAGGCGGATCGATTGGACTTCCCCTGGCGCCGGTTTCGAAACACCGCCAGTTCTTCGAAGCCTGCCGCGCATTCTTGTCAGCCGCTTCGAATTCACCCCTGCGCCCGGTATATAAAATCCTCAGCCGCGTTGATCTCCACTTCTCTTTTGCTTCTCCCGGTATTTCAAAGCTTTCCACAACTCGGAGTTTCCCGTCGCCTTCGCTTCCTTGCCTTCTCCAGACCAGTCGAAAAAAGGTAATTCCTCTCTCGCTTTTCATCTCATGGCTGCCCTTAGGATAGGCGGTTCTGGTCAAAGGGCGAGGGATCCTTCGGAGTCCAGGCGGGGTGAGCCCCGGCTAGGGGGATCAGGTTCCCCCGCCGGGAGTCGTTCTCTTCAGGATAAGGGGAAGGAGAAACTTTTTCCAGACTACGCCCGTGATGACGTGGCGTCGGCTGCCGTACGGCTTAATGTGCCCCTGGTTGTCCTCCGTACGCCGTCGATGACCCCTCCTTCGGTGTCCGCGGAGATCCGGGAGAGATATCTCTGCTTCCCATACGAGGTTCGGGTTCCATTTGTCGACGAGCGGATTTGCCTTCCGAGGAGCAATGAGGTCGACGTCTACGTCGAGATGTTCCGCCTGGGTCTTCGCTTCCCGCTCCATCCCTTCTTCATCCAGGTCATGGAACATTTCACAGTGTCCCTGTGTCAGTTCACCCCGTGTTCGATCGCGGTACTGACGGGCTTCGTAACGCTCTGCTGTTCCCGTGGTCTGGAGCCGACTCTCCCCCTTCTCTTCCACTTTTACCAGGTCTAGACGGTCGGTCCGGGGTCATGGCTGCTACTCCGAGCTCGTTCGAGGAGGGAATGCCTGATCGGGTTACCCCGCTGGTCAGGGGATTGGAACTCGGATTATGTTTTCGTGGTCTTCTTGGGGGAGGCCCAGATTCTAACAAGCTGGGGCAGTTCTGTCCATCCTCGCCCGTCGTTAGTTCTCTCAGACGTCGACCGGGCAGCCGATGCGCTTCTGTTGGCTCTTCCTTTGGAAACGAAGTCCATCTGGTCTTTGTTGGACGACCTACTCCTGAAGGCCGTCTTGTGGTCTCCGGGTAGGTCGCTTTTTCATCCCCGGATCGCCCTATGACTCATCCTGATTTCGGTCTCCTTTGCAGGGATGGCTGGCCGCGAATTCGTCCGTGACGTCGATGAGCTGATCCGTCGTGGAGCCGCTCGGAGCCGAGGTAGTACCTCTGGAAGGGCGCCTCGGAGGACCGTTGAGGAGGAAGTGCGCCGAGCCGAGCCTTCCGTGGGTAAGGTGGTGGCCGCGCCTCCCGCCTCTTCTTCTGGCGATCCCCTTCCGGGGGGTGAGGATGGTGCGAGGCGGAAGCGTTCCCCTCCGGCGCCTTCGGAGCCCCACGGTGGAAAGAAGAGGAAGGAGGACGTGGATCCCTCCAGTCCGGAAGGTTCCGCGCTTCCCGTGGCGTCCGCCGGGGATCCTTCGATAGCTTTGCCAGCCACCCCCCTCGCAGCGTCTTAGCCCGTATCACCAGGGGTCGGGGCCTTGTTGGCGAGCGACTTGGCTTCGATCGTCGTCCCTGGGAGTTCGATGTTTGCTGACCGAGCCCTGGCCCAGCAGGTTGCCGCGGTCTCCGTCCCTCCCCGGGACCGCAGCCTCCTCAAGAAGATCCCGGCCGACAAGATGTCGGATTCCTTGGTCTGGATCCTTCAACAGGTTCGGTTATCTTGCTATCCTCTCTTTCTCTTTATTCTCTTCTTAGCCCATGTCTCGTCTTTTCAGGGTTCAGCGCTCGCTGTGGAGTTGCAGTGTCAAGCCGTCCGCTTGAGGGAGCTGGAGGAGTCCTCCATGAGGGCTCAGGAGCGGGCCGGGGCGGCTGAGGTGGCTATGACGGAGGCCCAGATGGAGTCTCGGCGTCTCAACCTCCATGTGGCCGAGTTGGAGGGACGAGTGGGGGACCTCCAGGGAAAGCTGGAGGATGCTCATCAGTCGGCTGAGGAAGCGGCAGAGTCGTTCTGCCTGGAGAGGGAGGAGCTTCAGAGGGAACTGTCGGATCGGCGCCAGGTGGTGCGGCTTGCAGAGGAGGTGGAGAAGGGCGTCGTCGAGACCCTGGGGAAGAGGATCTTCGAGGTTCTCAGGGGGGCTTTCGGTAAGTATGAAGACCTCATCGCCCCTCGGATCGTCGAAGTCGTCCAGTCTTCTTTCCGGGAATGTGCGGAGCGTGTTCGGCAAGCCCCACCGCCGGTCGATCCCCCTCGCTCCGAGCAGGGCGAAGTGCCCGAGGATGTGTCCTCCCGAGCTCGATCTCCCTAAGCCGTCCCTCCCGGCCTTATCCTCAAATTTTTAAGCATTCGCTTCGCTTTGGGCCAATCTACTTGAAATGGATCCCTAGCCCCCGCTATCTCCTTCGGCTTCGTTATCGGCTCCATGGCCAATAATTGCTGGTTGCATGGCTGCTAGCTTGGGCTACTTACTTCGGGTCTTTTGTCAACCAATTTTGCTCTGTCGGTGTCGATCTAGCTTCTGTAGGCGAAGAACTCTGTCATTTGTCGCAAGTAGATTGTTTGTAGGGTGTTTCCTTCGCCTTGCTCCCCTGTAAATAAGACGCATTTTTGTATTCTGGTTAGCTATTATAAACGAAATCGACTTACTTGGACTTCTTGTGTACTTTGCGTTGTCGCCTTGTTCTTGGCTTAGGAATGGACGAAGCTGGCGTTGGCTGGTGGGATCCTCCCCAGACTTAGGGGTGCAGGAGTCGGTCAGCGAGGGCAAAGCTCCTCGGCCTAGGACCGGTCGGCGTCCGTGTCTGCTGGGGGAATTGCCCCCAGACTTATGAGCGCTGGCGTCGGTCGGCGAGGGCAAAGCTCCTCCGCTTAGGACCGGTGAGTCGGTCGGCGAGGGCAAAGCTCCTCGGCTTAGGACCGGTGAGTCGGTCAGCGAGGGCAAAGCTCCTCGGCCTAGGACCGGTCGGCGTCCGTATCTGCTGGGGGAATTGCCCCCAGACTTATGAGCGCTGGTGTCGGTCGGCGAGGGCTAAGCTCCTCGGCTTAGGACCGGTCTTGGGGGGATTCTCCCCAGACTTAGGGGCGCAGGAGTCGGTCAGCGAGGGCAAAGCTCCTCGGCTTAGGACCGGTCGGCGTCCGTGTCTGCTGGGGGAATTGCCCCCAGACTTATGAGCGCTGGTGTCGGTCGGCGAGGGCTAAGCTCCTTGGCTTAGGACCGGTCGGCGTCCGTGCCTGCTGGGGGAATTGCCTCCGGACTTATGGGCGCTGGAGTCGGTCGACGAGGGCAAAGCTACTTTTCCTCCTCCAGTGAGGCGGCGGTCCCCAACCTTTCATGCTATTGGTGTCATGTCAACTCCATCGGGGTTTTAAATGAAGATAACAAAAAGGGATGCATTTGTACTCTCAAGAGTCCTGCCGGACCGGTACATTTGGAGGAAATGGAGGAAAAAAGAAATGAAGCTAGACAGAGGGATGTAAACTTAGATAACTCCCTCATACTAGGCCGCTTCCGGGGGGAGAGACGTCGCTCGCTCACTCTATGATGCGGAGGGGGCCTTGGATGGTGTTGATCTTCTTCCCCTTGTCTGGCTGTGTGGAGGTCCCTTCTCCGTGGGCCGGCTCGTCGGCCTGATTCCTGGCGTGCCCTCGGCTCATCAGCTTCTCAATGTCCTTTTTCAAATGCCAGCAATCTTCTGTGTCATGACCATCGTCTTTGTGGTACTTGCAGTACTTCTCCCTGTTCTTCCCGCCTCTTTTAGCCTTCGGTGGGGGGCGATCAGCTCGCTCTTCCTTCTGTACTTGGGCGAGAATGGCGTCCGGGGTGATGTCCCTCGCGCTTTCTCCCCGCTGCCTGTTCCTCTGCCTCTTCTCGGTCCGGTACCCTTCGGGGCTAACTCGTCCACCGTCGCCGCGCTTGGTCCCTCGAGCGGCTTTTCCTGCATCCTCGGCCAAGGCCTCCTCGGTCAGCATGAAGCGTTCGTCCCTTGCCATGATCCCGGGGAGGTCCTTCGGGGGGTCGTTGTGTAGGGACTTCTTGAGGCCCCTGTGGCGTAGTCCTTTCTTAAGGGCCGTCTGGACCACCAGGTCGGGTGGGTTGTTCACGTTCAGCCTTTCCGCATTGAAGCGGCGCATGAACTGTCGGAGTGGCTCGGCCGGGCCTTGCACTATGTTGAACAGATGTTCAGCACCAGGTTTGATCAGCCTCCCCGCCATGAACTGTTTGCAGAACAACTAGGCGAGTTGTTCGAAACTTTCGATGGAGCGGCCGGGCAGGCTGTGGTACCAGATCCTCGCCGCTCCCCTGAGAGTAGAATAGAAGCCCCGGCAAAGCAGGTCATCGTCAGCTCCCTGGAAGGCCATGTCCCCCTCGTAGTCCATCACGTGGTGTGCCGGGTCTCCTATTCCATCGTACTTTCCCAGCACCGGGATCCGAAATCAGGAGGGGACCCGTGCGTCGGTTATTCTCCGTGACAAGGGGCACCGGTCTCCATGGATGCCTCCGGGGATGCGGTACTCGCCTGCCTCTGGATCGACCGGGGGTGGAGGTAATGATCGGTCCATATTTTACACCTTTTTTCTACATATTTACATGTCATTTCGGTTGCTCATATTGCGATTTTCACGATTATTCGATGATATTGTGTTACTTTTCACTATTTCTTGTTTTTGTCGGATTTCAGGAAATATGGAGCGATCGTGAGCAAAAATGAGCTTTAGAGATTTGCACCCACTCCGGAGTGTCAACCATGGCCCTTTTGAGGGTTATTCTGCAATGGAAGAGGAGTGGAAGAAGAAAGAACGTCGTAGGAGCGACGGGGGAGCGAAAAGATGAAGATTGGGCATTTTCAGCATGCCACTCGGCCGAGTGAAGGAGTCACTCGGCCGAGCATTGAGACCCCGCTCGGCAGGTCAGATCGGACACGCAACAGAGATGTATCGGCGTGCACTCGGCCGAGCATCGCACGCCGACTCGGCCGAGTGAGGAGACTCCGTCCGTCCGAGTGGCACCCAGACGACGGCAAGCCAAAATGTCCAACTTACTGTAATCCGTCAGTCTACCCCATAAGCCCGACTCGGCCGAGTGACGAAAGCCGTCCGCCCGAGTACCAAATGCCCCTCGGCCGAGTGACATTTGCCACTCGACCGAGTGATGCCGAGGACACACGGCGCCCAGATTTTCAGACAGCCTCTCACTCTTTTGAAATCTGCTATCATTCCAGCAATCAAAGTATTTTTCTCATATTTTTTATGGATAGTAGACTACATGACGGTTCCAAAGCCGCCAAGAACGCGCAAATCGGAGGTCGGATGAAATCTGGGGAATTTCTGCAAGTTGATGCTGCAGTGCTGGAATTTGCATGTCAGTGTCACTCGGCCGGGTCACATATTCCACTCGGCCGAGTGCGGCCTGGGCCCAGATTTTAAGTTGCGGTTTGGGCTGTTTTGGGCACGAATTTGAGGGGTTTTCTAGGGTTTCTTGCTAGGGTTTTGGGAGAGTATTTAAGGGGTTTGTAGCCACCATTAGAGGGGTTCCCAAGATGTTTTAGGAGGGATTTATTTTAGAGGTTAGGCCATGCACTAGGCCCCCTCTTGGATCTAAAAGCTTGTATTTTGGATTGAAGATCTTCATTAAAGCTAAGTATTTTCTTCTTTTTATTTGAATCTTTGTTTTTCTATCTTTTTGTATGCAAGCAATGATTTTTATTGATTCATATATCCTTATTGCTATGCTAGAGTAGATTTGTTGTTCTAGGGTTTGGGGATGAACCCTATGGATCTAATTTCATATTTGTGATGAATGAATTTCTAAATTGCTAGAATTGCTAGGAGGTTAGGTTGTGATTGATTTACTACGGATAGCTAGGGATTTCCATCGATTTGGGATTTGCAAGAGATTGGATTCTAATCGATGGGAAGGCCTAGATATTCGATTTAGATTTACAATTGGATTTCTCTAGACTTGGTTTGCAAGAGATTGGACCAAAGCTAGGATTTTTAATTGTAAATCTATACCCATATTCGTTTGCAAGAGATTGGACGAATACGAACTATCACAACCTAGATCGTAACTCGAGTTTGCACGAGAGTGGGCTCGAGGAGCGATTGAACGATGACGTCGATCTTCATGCTAGCGGCTTAGGTTAGGGTTTGCAAGAGATTGGGCCCTAATCTAGGTTGCTATAGACCGGCAATAGCGCGAGAGCGCGAGCTTGGTTCTCTATTCAGTTACGACTAGTTCACCTCAACACAAGTCTAGTAATATTGAGATTCACTATTTACGATGATGTATGACGCTCCGTAGTGGGAATTCCCTAGCCCTAGACGTCTTTATTTGATTTTATATCCCCATACTTTGCCCGACGATTGTGACAGGATCGCCGCAAGGCAAATTCCCTCTTTTATTATATTGTATTTGAATCGATATTTGACCGATTTCTTTATCACCGACACCGACATCCACCACCATTTCCATTATATCATACCATAGCCATCTCCACCAATAAAACATTCGTAGTCGAACCAACCTAGGATAGATTGGAGCCAACACCACCTCCTCGTGTTCGATACCCGCTCGCCACTTGACCGTGCGCTTGCGGTAAAACTACAATCATTCTCCGGGTGTATATCCGGGGCCGATCAAGTTTTTGGTCGTGCTCTTGGGTTGCATTTTGGGGCGATCAAGTTTTTGGCGCCGTTGCCGGGGAGGTGTTTCCGTTGGTGCCAATTTGTCACAATTAGGTTGATTAGACTACGAAAAAAAATAAATAAATAAATAGGAGATTTTCACCCCTGCCACCATTATTATCATTTCTATATTCTTTTGTGCCACTGATATCTTTTCTCCAGGTATTTATCTTTGTTGATCAGGTGCTATGGATTATACTACGTGGACCACAGATTTTGATCAGAATGCTCAGACGGGAGATTACTATTTTGATCAGAGTGCTCAGATGGGAGAATACTATTATGATCAGAGTGCTCAGATGGGAGAATACTATTTTGATCAGAGTGCTCAGATGGGCGAATACCTTTTTGAGGAGATGCACTGGCCCGAGCTTGATGAGAGACAAAGGATCTTTTTTGATGAGATGCATGCACACCAGGTTGAAGTGCAAGCCGGGCTTGAAAAGGGTAACCTTCTATTGGAACGGGTGAAGAGGCAACTTGAAATGAATATGCTCATGCTTAAGGTTGAAGGGATTTCCAAAGATATCAGTTCTGCTTCTTCATTTTATGGGCAAGAAGCATCGCCAGACTTACTACCAGAGCCAGAATGTGCCGTCGTCGGTCCCACTTCCTACGATACATCTATTGCATATGAAGAGTGGATGGACGAAGAGGCAGTGAAGGAAGCAGAAACTGAGTCATATGCGCAGCCAGAGGAGGACGCATTTCAGAGATTATTGGAGGGTCTCTTGGAGTCAGTGAGGTTCACCGGTTCAGAGAGCATTACGGCAGGTGATGCATTTGAGCTACGATTTGCAGATTTTGTTATGAACCGTGTTTCAGCTGCAGGAACAATTGAGGAGGACATCCACGTCAGACTTGAGGGGGATAGACTATATTTTCGGATTTCTTGCGGGCATTCCCCTCCACATGATACATCCCCACAAGCTGACACACATGAGCAGCCAGCATCACCATCCCAGGGAGAGCCTACATTGATAGTTGATGAGAAGGCAAATGAGCACACTATCGAGCCAGAGCATGCTTTTGAGGAGGCCTTACACACAGAGCCAGAGCTTATCACCGAGGAGGTCATGCATCGGGACGAGGACACAGCCATTCATGAGGATCCCGAGCGCTATCATCCTCCATTAGAGCTTTCGCAGCCACCTCATCCTCCCGCTGACGCAGAGGACTACCCCACAGAGCTTATGGCTCCCCTTCAGGGAGATCTCTTTACTCCCTCGCCCTTTATCTTTGATTTCCCTCCGGTGTATGATGTTTTTTATGATTCATCGTGCCTTTTGCAGGATTCATGTACATACGATCAAGAGGTACGATGGGACGTATATGTGGAGGAGAGCGAGGAGTTAGCACCCATGGACACATATGAATATGATCAAGGGGTGCACTGGGATGAGTCCGACGATAATGAGGAGCATCTTGATGGGGTCCACACCTATGATCTAGATTTACCTTAGCAGCATAGAGAAGACACCGTGGAGACAGCTATCACGGCACGTGAGGATATTGGATTATTTCCAGGGAATTATCGTCCACCACTATTTATTTCATATATTTCTATTGACGATCCTCTTTGGAATACTTTTATTATGAGGGTGAAATTTTTGCAGCGAACTGATGCATCCTATTCTCTGCAGGGTACAGGTGGAGTCCTTGTGGGAATGCTGGAGGATGCATTGCTAGAGTTCGTTGGTGTCCGTGGACATGTGCGCCTGGCAGAGCCACGGAAGGAGCAGTTGGAGCAGTTGCCTGCACCGGAAAAGATACTGGATCCGCCTTTTGCTATAGGTGATATCAATCCAGTAGTGTAGAAAATTTTATGCTTTTAATAAACTCGAATCCTCTCGACAGCGAGAGGACCGTATAGATTTACTTGAATAAATATCACCTCATATGACGGCAACAAAAATCTTTTACACCCCAAACCCATTATACATATTTATTGCCCGCTTCATATTCTTATGTGCCGCATCCTTTTGCTCACCACCATCGAGCATTTCTTTCAAGTGAAACCTTACTTTCTTATTCGTTTGACTTGATCACGCTTTGCAAAGCCATGACATTTTTGGTCAAGTCATTTGAATAGGTTTGTTTGGTATAAGCTTGGGGGAAAGCGCTCTCATGCATCATTGTATGTGCATGTAGTTGCATTAGGATTTCATGTCATTCATTTCATCATTTTTCATTCACCTCCCTCATATTTACCGTTGTTCCTCATATTTTTCCTTTTATGATCACATTGAGGACAATGTGAAGTTTAAGCTTGGGGGAGTGCATTTACATGCCATTTAGATGCATTAGTTGCAGTTTTACTTTATTTTAGGGTTTTTTTAAATTTTTCAAATTTTCGCGTCATCTTTTTGATTTTTCCATCTTATTTTCCTTTTATGTGTGTTCATGCATCAAATTGTGTGCTTGATTTTCTTTTCTTTCCTCTCTTTTATTTTATTTTCTTTATTTTCTTTTCCTTCTTTTCCTTCTTTTGCTAGATTTGTTCCTTATGATGATATCTCTTATTGCTTTAGCAACCATCACGATGCTTATTATTCCTTGCCATGCTACTTAGAGTATTTCAGTATCCTGCTATCCTTATGCTTACTTATATATTCTTTTTGATGATTTCTCTATATGAATGCATGATATTAGTTGAAACTGAATGTATGGATTAGTGTTTAGTATGCTTTTGTTGGAAGTGCTCCAAGATTCACGCATCAATTGTATAACGGAAGCATCTGCCTTATTGTCTTATTCACCTTCTGTTGCATGCTTGATATGAAAGTACTCTTTACTGCTTGACTTCACTTTTTATTGAGATGATTGAGAATATCCATGCTTACATATGAGTTTTAGTTGAAGTATTATTTTATTGAACCGTTCGTGCACATCTTAGAGTGAACCGAGTGTTACATTATTTCCTTCTCCACATATATCTTTTTATTCTCTACATGTCACTTGAGTTCACCTCCTAAAGCTACTTATATCGCATCTATTTCCCAAAAATCCACACAAAAGAAAAGTTAGCTCCAAAAAGTCCAAAAAGCCAAAAAGGAGCCAAAAACCAAAAATACAAATCAAATAGCTCCTACAAAAATCCAAAAAGAAAAGTGAGAAACAAAAAAAAAGATCAAAAAGAAAAAAAAAGAAGAAAAAAAATTGTTTCTCTATCTCATTATTGGAGCCACAAAATACTTGGGAAAACCAAGGCAAAAATCCCATTTTCCACTATCATATTCCTTTAGATGCGATGCCTCAAGCTAAGCTTGGGGGGGTTGAATTCATTTGACCATATGAGTAAGTACGACATTAGAGTGGAGAGGTGCACGAATGGGGAAGTTTGATAATGCTGAAACTTAGCAAAATACCTAAGTTATGGAGATTTCTTATGAATTGAAATAAATATGTGAATGCCATGACTCTTATTCTATTCTCTATTGCATGCTTGGTGTGTATCTTATATGCTTCATTTATAACTTTTGATTGAAAAGTGCATTGCCAACATTTGTATATTAAATTCTATGAAATGTGTGATGTGGATATGAATTGATTGTATGAATTTAGAGAATCCCTTTTGTTGTTCTTAAAAGATTGCAAGTACCATGTTTATGTAAGATATGAAATCCTTATAGCATGCGATTCGTATTTTCCAAGTTATCGTGATGTGTAGCTTATGGCTTGAGATCTGAGAGAATAATCTAGCGACCCCTTCCACCTCGTGTTCTTTCTTTTCCATTTCATTTTCTTTGTTTTCATCTCCCGAATTCGTCTCTCTACTTTTCTTCCTCGAGGACGAGTAAGAGGCAAGCTTGGGGGATTTTGATCGGTCCATATTTTACACCTTTTTTCTACATATTTACATGTCATTTCGGTTGCTCATATTGCGATTTTCACGATTATTCGATGATATTGTGTTACTTTTCACTATTTCTTGTTTTTGTCGGATTTCAGGAAATATGGAGCGATCGTGAGCAAAAATGAGCTTTAGAGATTTGCACCCACTCCGGAGTGTCAACCATGGCCCTTTTGAGGGTTATTCTGCAATGGAAGAGGAGTGGAAGAAGAAAGAACGTCGTAGGAGCGACGGGGGAGCGAAAAGATGAAGATTGGGCATTTTCAGCATGCCACTCGGCCGAGTGAAGGAGTCACTCGGCCGAGCATTGAGACCCCGCTCGGCAGGTCAGATCGGACACGCAACAGAGATGTATCGGCGTGCACTCGGCCGAGCATCGCACGCCGACTCAGCCGAGTGAGGAGACTCCGTCCGTCCGAGTGGCACCCAGACGACGGCAAGCCAAAATGTCCAACTTACTGTAATCCGTCAGTCTGCCCCATAAGCCCGACTCGGCCGAGTGACGAAAGCCGTCCGCCCGAGTACCAAATGCCCCTCGGCCGAGTGACATTTGCCACTCGACCGAGTGATGCCGAGGACACACGGCGCCCAGATTTTCAGACAGCCTCTCACTCTTTTGAAATCTGCTATCATTCCAGCATTCAAAGTATTTTTCTCATATTTTTTATGGATAGTAGACTTCATGACGGTTCCAACGCCGCCAAGAACGCGCAAATCTGAGGTCGGATGAAATCTAGGGAATTTCTGCAAGTTGATGCTGCAGTGCTGGAATTTGCATGTCAGTGTCACTCGGCCGGGTCACATATTCCACTCGGCCGAGTGCGGCCTGGGCCCAGATTTTAAGTTGCGGTTTGGGCTGTTTTGGGCACGAATTTGAGGGGTTTTCTAGGGTTTCTTGCTAGGGTTTTGGGAGAGTATTTAAGGGGTTTGTAGCCACCATTAGAGGGGTTCCCAAGATGTTTTAGGAGGGATTTATTTTAGAGGTTAGGCCATGCACTAGGCCCCCTCTTGGATCTAAAAGCTTGTATTTTGGATTGAAGATCTTCATTAAAGCTAAGTATTTTCTTCTTTTTATTTGAATCTTTGTTTTTCTATCTTTTTGTATGCAAGCAATGATTTTTATTGATTCATATATCCTTATTGCTATGCTAGAGTAGATTTGTTGTTCTAGGGTTTGGGGATGAACCCTATGGATCTAATTTCATATTTGTGATGAATGAATTTCTAAATTGCTAGAATTGCTAGGAGGTTAGGTTGTGATTGATTTACTACGGATAGCTAGGGATTTCCATCGATTTGGGATTTGCAAGAGATTGGATTCTAATCGATGGGAAGGCCTAGATATTCGATTTAGATTTACAATTGGATTTCTCTAGACTTGGTTTGCAAGAGATTGGACCAAAGCTAGGATTTTTAATTGTAAATCTATACCCATATTCGTTTGCAAGAGATTGGACGAATACGAACTATCACAACCTAGATCGTAACTCGAGTTTGCACGAGAGTGGGCTCGAGGAGCGATTGAACGATGACGTCGATCTTCATGCTAGCGGCTTAGGTTAGGGTTTGCAAGAGATTGGGCCCTAATCTAGGTTGCTATAGACCGGCAATAGCGCGAGAGCGCGAGCTTGGTTCTCTATTCAGTTACGACTAGTTCACCTCAACACAAGTCTAGTAATATTGAGATTCACTATTTACGATGATGTATGACGCTCCGTAGTGGGAATTCCCTAGCCCTAGACGTCTTTATTTGATTTTATATCCCCATACTTTGCCCGACGATTGTGACAGGATCGCCGCAAGGCAAATTCCCTCTTTTATTATATTGTATTTGAATCGATATTTGACCGATTTCTTTATCACCGACACCGACATCCACCACCATTTCCATTATATCATACCATAGCCATCTCCACCAATAAAACATTCGTAGTCGAACCAACCTAGGATAGATTGGAGCCAACACCACCTCCTCGTGTTCGATACCCGCTCGCCACTTGACCGTGCGCTTGCGGTAAAACTACAATCATTCTCCGGGTGTATATCCGGGGCCGATCAAGTTTTTGGTCGTGCTCTTGGGTTGCATTTTGGGGCGATCAAGTTTTTGGCGCCGTTGCCGGGGAGGTGTTTCCGTTGGTGCCAATTTGTCACAATTAGGTTGATTAGACTACGAAAAAAAATAAATAAATAAATAGGAGATTTTCACCCCTGCCACCATTATTATCATTTCTATATTCTTTTGTGCCACTGATATCTTTTCTCCAGGTATTTATCTTTGTTGATCAGGTGCTATGGATTATACTACGTGGACCACAGATTTTGATCAGAATGCTCAGACGGGAGATTACTATTTTGATCAGAGTGCTCAGATGGGAGAATACTATTATGATCAGAGTGCTCAGATGGGAGAATACTATTTTGATCAGAGTGCTCAGATGGGCGAATACCTTTTTGAGGAGATGCACTGGCCCGAGCTTGATGAGAGACAAAGGATCTTTTTTGATGAGATGCATGCACACCAGGTTGAAGTGCAAGCCGGGCTTGAAAAGGGTAACCTTCTATTGGAACGGGTGAAGAGGCAACTTGAAATGAATATGCTCATGCTTAAGGTTGAAGGGATTTCCAAAGATATCAGTTCTGCTTCTTCATTTTATGGGCAAGAAGCATCGCCAGACTTACTACCAGAGCCAGAATGTGCCGTCGTCGGTCCCACTTCCTACGATACATCTATTGCATATGAAGAGTGGATGGACGAAGAGGCAGTGAAGGAAGCAGAAACTGAGTCATATGCGCAGCCAGAGGAGGACGCATTTCAGAGATTATTGGAGGGTCTCTTGGAGTCAGTGAGGTTCACCGGTTCAGAGAGCATTACGGCAGGTGATGCATTTGAGCTACGATTTGCAGATTTTGTTATGAACCGTGTTTCAGCTGCAGGAACAATTGAGGAGGACATCCACGTCAGACTTGAGGGGGATAGACTATATTTTCGGATTTCTTGCGGGCATTCCCCTCCACATGATACATCCCCACAAGCTGACACACATGAGCAGCCAGCATCACCATCCCAGGGAGAGCCTACATTGATAGTTGATGAGAAGGCAAATGAGCACACTATCGAGCCAGAGCATGCTTTTGAGGAGGCCTTACACACAGAGCCAGAGCTTATCACCGAGGAGGTCATGCATCGGGACGAGGACACAGCCATTCATGAGGATCCCGAGCGCTATCATCCTCCATTAGAGCTTTCGCAGCCACCTCATCCTCCCGCTGACGCAGAGGACTACCCCACAGAGCTTATGGCTCCCCTTCAGGGAGATCTCTTTACTCCCTCGCCCTTTATCTTTGATTTCCCTCCGGTGTATGATGTTTTTTATGATTCATCGTGCCTTTTGCAGGATTCATGTACATACGATCAAGAGGTACGATGGGACGTATATGTGGAGGAGAGCGAGGAGTTAGCACCCATGGACACATATGAATATGATCAAGGGGTGCACTGGGATGAGTCCGACGATAATGAGGAGCATCTTGATGGGGTCCACACCTATGATCTAGATTTACCTTAGCAGCATAGAGAAGACACCGTGGAGACAGCTATCACGGCACGTGAGGATATTGGATTATTTCCAGGGAATTATCGTCCACCACTATTTATTTCATATATTTCTATTGACGATCCTCTTTGGAATACTTTTATTATGAGGGTGAAATTTTTGCAGCGAACTGATGCATCCTATTCTCTGCAGGGTACAGGTGGAGTCCTTGTGGGAATGCTGGAGGATGCATTGCTAGAGTTCGTTGGTGTCCGTGGACATGTGCGCCTGGCAGAGCCACGGAAGGAGCAGTTGGAGCAGTTGCCTGCACCGGAAAAGATACTGGATCCGCCTTTTGCTATAGGTGATATCAATCCAGTAGTGTAGAAAATTTTATGCTTTTAATAAACTCGAATCCTCTCGACAGCGAGAGGACCGTATAGATTTACTTGAATAAATATCACCTCATATGACGGCAACAAAAATCTTTTACACCCCAAACCCATTATACATATTTATTGCCTGCTTCATATTCTTATGTGCCGCATCCTTTTGCTCACCACCATCGAGCATTTCTTTCAAGTGAAACCTTACTTTCTTATTCGTTTGACTTGATCACGCTTTGCAAAGCCATGACATTTTTGGTCAAGTCATTTGAATAGGTTTGTTTGGTATAAGCTTGGGGGAAAGCGCTCTCATGCATCATTGTATGTGCATGTAGTTGCATTAGGATTTCATGTCATTCATTTCATCATTTTTCATTCACCTCCCTCATATTTACCGTTGTTCCTCATATTTTTCCTTTTATGATCACATTGAGGACAATGTGAAGTTTAAGCTTGGGGGAGTGCATTTACATGCCATTTAGATGCATTAGTTGCATTTTTACTTTATTTTAGGGTTTTTTTAAATTTTTCAAATTTTCGCGTCATCTTTTTGATTTTTCCATCTTATTTTCCTTTTATGTGTGTTCATGCATCAAATTGTGTGCTTGATTTTCTTTTCTTTCCTCTCTTTTATTTTATTTTCTTTATTTTCTTTTCCTTCTTTTCCTTCTTTTGCTAGATTTGTTCCTTATGATGATATCTCTTATTGCTTTAGCAACCATCACGATGCTTATTATTCATTGCCATGCTACTTAGAGTATTTCAGTATCCTGCTATCCTTGTGCTTGCTTATATATTCTTTTTGATGATTTCTCTATATGAATGCATGATATTAGTTGAAACTGAATGTATGGATTAGTGTTTAGTATGCTTTTGTTGGAAGTGCTCCAAGATTCACGCATCAATTGTATAACGGAAGCATCTGCCTTATTGTCTTATTCACCTTCTGTTGCATGCTTGATATGAAAGTACTCTTTACTGCTTGACTTCACTTTTTATTGAGATGATTGAGAATATCCATGCTTACATATGAGTTTTAGTTGAAGTATTATTTTATTGAACCGTTCGTGCACATCTTAGAGTGAACCGAGTGTTACATTATTTCCTTCTCCACATATATCTTTTTATTCTCTACATGTCACTTGAGTTCACCTCCTAAAGCTACTTATATCGCATCTATTTCCCAAAAATCCACACAAAAGAAAAGTTAGCTCCAAAAAGTCCAAAAAGCCAAAAAGGAGCCAAAAACCAAAAATACAAATCAAATAGCTCCTACAAAAATCCAAAAAGAAAAGTGAGAAACAAAAAAAAAGATCAAAAAGAAAAAAAAAGAAGAAAAAAAATTGTTTCTCTATCTCATTATTGGAGCCACAAAATACTTGGGAAAACCAAGGCAAAAATCCCATTTTCCACTATCATATTCCTTTAGATGCGATGCCTCAAGCTAAGCTTGGGGGGGTTGAATTCATTTGACCATATGAGTAAGTACGACGTTAGAGTGGAGAGGTGCACGAATGGGGAAGTTTGATAATGCTGAAACTTAGCAAAATACCTAAGTTATGGAGATTTCTTATGAATTGAAATAAATATGTGAATGCCATGACTCTTATTCTATTCTCTATTGCATGCTTGGTGTGTATCTTATATGCTTCATTTATAACTTTTGATTGAAAAGTGCATTGCCAACATTTGTATATTAAATTCTATGAAATGTGTGATGTGGATATGAATTGATTGTATGAATTTAGAGAATCCCTTTTGTTGTTCTTAAAAGATTGCAAGTACCATGTTTATGTAAGATATGAAATCCTTATAGCATGCGATTCGTATTTTCCAAGTTATCGTGATGTGTAGCTTATGGCTTGAGATCTGAGAGAATAATCTAGCGACCCCTTCCACCTCGTGTTCTTTCTTTTCCCTTTCATTTTCTTTGTTTTCATCTCCCGAATTCGTCTCTCTACTTTTCTTCCTCGAGGACGAGTAAGAGGCAAGCTTGGGGGATTTTGATCGGTCCATATTTTACACCTTTTTTCTACATATTTACATGTCATTTCGGTTGCTCATATTGCGATTTTCACGATTATTCGATGATATTGTGTTACTTTTCACTATTTCTTGTTTTTGTCGGATTTCAGGAAATATGGAGCGATCGTGAGCAAAAATGAGCTTTAGAGATTTGCACCCACTCCGGAGTGTCAACCATGGCCCTTTTGAGGGTTATTCTGCAATGGAAGAGGAGTGGAAGAAGAAAGAACGTCGTAGGAGCGACGGGGGAGCGAAAAGATGAAGATTGGGCATTTTCAGCATGCCACTCGGCCGAGTGAAGGAGTCACTCGGCCGAGCATTGAGACCCCGCTCGGCAGGTCAGATCGGACACGCAACAGAGATGTATCGGCGTGCACTCGGCCGAGCATCGCACGCCGACTCGGCCGAGTGAGGAGACTCCGTCCGTCCGAGTGGCACCCAGACGACGGCAAGCCAAAATGTCCAACTTACTGTAATCCGTCAGTCTGCCCCATAAGCCCGACTCGGCCGAGTGACGAAAGCCGTCCGCCCGAGTACCAAATGCCCCTCGGCCGAGTGACATTTGCCACTCGACCGAGTGATGCCGAGGACACACGGCGCCCAGATTTTCAGACAGCCTCTCACTCTTTTGAAATCTGCTATCATTCCAGCAATCAAAGTATTTTTCTCATATTTTTTATGGATAGTAGACTTCATGACGGTTCCAACGCCGCCAAGAACGCGCAAATCAGAGGTCGGATGAAATCTGGGGAATTTCTGCAAGTTGATGCTGCAGTGCTGGAATTTGCATGTCAGTGTCACTCGGCCGGGTCACATATTCCACTCGGCCGAGTGCGGCCTGGGCCCAGATTTTAAGTTGCGGTTTGGGCTGTTTTGGGCACGAATTTGAGGGGTTTTCTAGGGTTTCTTGCTAGGGTTTTGGGAGAGTATTTAAGGGGTTTGTAGCCACCATTAGAGGGGTTCCCAAGATGTTTTAGGAGGGATTTATTTTAGAGGTTAGGCCATGCACTAGGCCCCCTCTTGGATCTAAAAGCTTGTATTTTGGATTGAAGATCTTCATTAAAGCTAAGTATTTTCTTCTTTTTATTTGAATCTTTGTTTTTCTGTCTTTTTGTATGCAAGCAATGATTTTTATTGATTCATATATCCTTATTGCTATGCTAGAGTAGATTTGTTGTTCTAGGGTTTGGGGATGAACCCTATGGATCTAATTTCATATTTGTGATGAATGAATTTCTAAATTGCTAGAATTGCTAGGAGGTTAGGTTGTGATTGATTTACTACGGATAGCTAGGGATTTCCATCGATTTGGGATTTGCAAGAGATTGGATTCTAATCGATGGGAAGGCCTAGATATTCGATTTAGATTTACAATTGGATTTCTCTAGACTTGGTTTGCAAGAGATTGGACCAAAGCTAGGATTTTTAATTGTAAATCTATACCCATATTCGTTTGCAAGAGATTGGACGAATACGAACTATCACAACCTAGATCGTAACTCGAGTTTGCACGAGAGTGGGCTCGAGGAGCGATTGAACGATGACGTCGATCTTCATGCTAGCGGCTTAGGTTAGGGTTTGCAAGAGATTGGGCCCTAATCTAGGTTGCTATAGACCGGTAATAGCGCGAGAGCGCGAGCTTGGTTCTCTATTCAGTTACGACTAGTTCACCTCAACACAAGTCTAGTAATATTGAGATTCACTATTTACGATGATGTATGACGCTCCGTAGTGGGAATTCCCTAGCCCTAGACGTCTTTATTTGATTTTATATCCCCATACTTTGCCCGACGATTGTGACAGGATCACCGCAAGGCAAATTCCCTCTTTTATTATATTGTATTTGAATCGATATTTGACCGATTTCTTTATCACCGACACCGACATCCACCACCATTTCCATTATATCATACCATAGCCATCTCCACCAATAAAACATTTGTAGTCGAACCAACCTAGGATAGATTGGAGCCAACACCACCTCCTCGTGTTCGATACCCGCTCGCCACTTGACCGTGCGCTTGCGGTAATACTACAATCATTCTCCGGGTGTATATCCGGGGCCGATCAAGTTTTTGGTCGTGCTCTTGGGTTGCATTTTGGGGCGACCAGGTAACACCGGCGCCAGCGGGGCTGGCTCCGCAGCCTTCGCCACGCTGGGGGCCGGGCTGTCCCGACGTTCCCGATTCCTCCTGCGGGAGCTCCTGCTCTGCCGCGATCGGTCTCTCGAGTGGTGTCGTTCGCTTCTCCTGCGGCGGGACGACCACGATCGACGAGTCGATGCCGTCCTCGATTCGCCGTTCGTCCCTTCGGTCTCTCTTCGGCTCCTTTCGCGATAGGGTGAGGAGGCGCGTGACCTCGCCTGACGAGAGCCGGACAGCGTGAACCGACGCTCCGTGTTCGGTTTCCGGGTCCCGTGGTCGTCGACCATGGCGGACCGCAAGTGTGGGGGACCCCCCGCCCATCGATGGCTGTCGTCCAACGTGCCTCCGTTGGGTGGCGCAGGGCCGACGAGCTGCTGCACCGTCACGACCAACGTCTGGAGGCTCGCGTTGGTCTCCTGAGCCAGGGCGCGGAGCTATCCCTGCGTGGCCAGTTCTGAGCCGCCGGTTTCTTCGGTGGAGAGGGTGGGGTGGCCGCTAACGGGCGTGTCCTCGGGATTGCCGTTTGTTGTGCCATTCCCCTCCTCCGGGATGGGGGGCATGCGCTTCCTTCCATTGCTGGCTCGTGCCATTGTTGGTGTGGTTTGCTTCTTCATGGGACGGTCTTTCGTTCCCACAGACGGCGCCAGATGTTTCAGAGTGTTTTCTCACTACAAAGCGTTGACCGTGGAGAACCCGGTCAACATGGTCAAGGGGCCCGCTTTGGGTCCCTTGGGGGGCTTCGAATTGGTGCAGAAGGGGCGAGGGGAAGCCTCGGCCCTCGTTGAGATGCTCGGCCTCGGATAGTCGTGCTCGGCCTCGGCTGAAAGGTTGACGAGGGGTAGCCTCAGGCGCCCGGGTAGATGCACGGTCGACGGGAGGCGAGGGGAATCTCGGACCTGACTAAGAAGCTCGGCCTCGGTGGGGCGTGCTCGGCCTCGGCAGGTTGACGGTGAGGGGAAGCCTCACTATCCGGTCGGACGAGTGGTCGGAGAGGGGCGAGGGGTAGCCTCGGCCCGTTGATCAGCTGTCCACCTGCGTAGACGAGAACGTTTGTCAGGGGGTCGGACCTTGGTTCCGGCCAAATCCCCTCCGATGCCTAAGTCAGATAGTGATCTGAGAAAGGAGGCCCGGCGGAGACGGTTCGACTCGTGAGGAGATCGTAACGGCGTCTCTCGGCGCGAGCGGGGGAGGAAGGAGATGAATTGGGGGAACGAGGTCGTTGATGGAGTACCTTAGGTTTTTGTTACCTTAGATGCGGTCCCTTTCTTCTTCGTCCTCCGAGCCCTTTTGTAGAGCTCCCTGCGTGATTGCCTCTGGCCCACGTCCCACACCCGCCCTCGATCGTGCCCCATCCATCTGCCCCCTCGCCGCCGCTCTCTTCGCCATTCCAGCACCTCCCCATTACCGCCATTTAGTGGTCGCGCGTTCCGGGGAACGGTTTTCGCAGGAGTGGGTGAGTGTCCAGCGGGTTATCGGGGCTGGGTCGGATCGACATTCGAGAAGATCCCTTACAGGGCCTTTGTTGAATGGGCTTGAGGTTGTAGGTGGGCCTTCGACCAGTAGTCGGGCTCCTGGGCTCGTGTCTTTTGGGGTCTCGGTCAAATAGGCGTAACAGCAGCATATTACTGTACAATGCTCCAATATGGGGGGTTCTCTTGTGTAATTACCGGAGTCTATGGGTGTAATACGATAAGTGAGAGGAAAGGATTATGGGAGAGCCTTATGTGTGACTGCGGCAATGTGGTCGACTCGCCTTGGTTGGTAGGTGGAGACTTCAACAGCGTTCTGTACACCAGTGATAAAATTGGTGGGAGGAGATTGGAGGATGTCATGGTTCGGGATTATATCGACTGCATCAACAGGTGTTCCCTCCAGGAGTTAAAGAGCACGGGGAATAGGTTGAGTTGGTGTAACAACCGTGTGGGAGCTGGCAGAATTGTTGCACAACTAGACAGAATCTTCATCAACGCTCCTTGGATTGCTAAATTACCGGAATCACACTTTGAGTATCGGGACTCTTCTACTAGTGATCACGCCCAAATGATAGTTCATCTCCACAGTCAGGTATCTCCAGCACTGAAACCATTCAAGTTCTACAACTATTGGACCTCTTGTGCAGGGTTCAAGGACATCGTCATTACAAATTGGCCTGGGGATGATTGGGGCACTCCCATGTTTAGGCTTGTCAAAAAACTTGGGAGGCTGAAGCCTATCCTTAGGGGTTGGGCTAGAGATTATCAAGCCGACAAAGTGGTTGACAGATGCAGGCGACAATTGACTGAGATCAGGAGTAACCCCCGCATTCTTGTTGATGCTGGGCTTCAGGTAACTGAGGCTCGTATTATTAAAGAACTAGCATGTGCACTTAAGAATGAGGAAGATATGCTCAGACAGAAGAGTAGGCAGGACTGGATTTCCCTGGGGGATAGAAATACCAAATTCTTTTATAATGCAATGAAGGGTAGGATAAACCGCAACAATTTGAGTCACCTTGTGGATACTATCGGTTTACGCAACAGGAATTATGATGATCTAAAGGAGTCGGCCCCACTGTATTTTAGGGATCTCTACAATCAGAACCACTACTTGGATTCCTTTCCTAAACTTGTCCCAAAACGCATCTTAACTGGTGAATCTGCAACTTGGCTTAGCAGAAGGGTTTCTAGTGAGGAAATCAAAACTCCCGTATTTCAGATTGGGGCTGATAAGGCTCCCGGGCCAGATGGTTACAATGGGTACTTCTTCCAACATAATTGGGATATTATTGGTGAGGATGTCACTATAGCTATAAAATCATTTTTCAACTCGGGCTCTCTTCTGAAGCAAGTTAATCACACATTCCTTACACTTGTCCCGAAGAATTCCAATGCTAGCGGGCTTGGAGACTACAGGCCTATTGCCTGCTGTAATGTCCTATATAAAGTGATCAGCAAAATTATTTGCAACAGGCTGAAGGTGGTGATCCATGAACTGATATCTCCAAACCAGGCAGCGTTCCTAAAAGGGAGACTCTTAGCTGATTGTACCCTCATCGCCCATGAACAGATCAGGGACTTCAACAACCCTATGGGGAGTAGAGCGTGTCTGAAGTTGGATCTAAAGAAAGCCTTCGACAGTGTGAATCGTGAATTCTTATTCTATTTTCTGCAGCAGCTCCGCTTCCCCTCCACCTTTATATCCTGGGTCAGAGAATGTATAACTTCCCCTTCCTTTTCAGTTATGGTTAACGGTGCTCCTTGTGGTTTTTTCAGGAGTAATAGGGGACTTCACCAGGGGGACCCCCTCTCCCCATACCTCTTCGTGATTATAATGGAAACCTTCTCACTCCTGGTT
Source organism: Scilla litardierei (assembly GCA_030789695.1). Classification (NCBI taxonomy): domain Eukaryota; kingdom Viridiplantae; phylum Streptophyta; class Magnoliopsida; order Asparagales; family Asparagaceae; genus Scilla; species Scilla litardierei. Next base: position 77,820,773 of record CM061135.1, read on the forward strand.
GAGAAAGCTATTAACTCCCGTACGATTCTCCCTATGAGACGCTCTGGCTCCATCTCTCATCTATTATTCGCCGACGACCTTCTGGTTTTCTGTCGTGCTAATATGAAATCCTTTCAAGGTATGAAACACTTGCTTGATGAATTTGGCAACTTCACTGGGCTTAAGGTGAATTGGGACAAGAGTGCTGGCTTGTTTAGCAAGGGGACAAGGAATAAAGAATCTCTGGCAGATTATTTGGGCATCAAAATCGCATCTACAATCACCACCTATCTCGGGCTTCCCCTTTCTATTAAATACCCTACTACCCCCAATTTTAAGAACCTTTTGGATAAATGCAAGAGGGGGGTGAGCGGTTGGAATTCATCTAAGCTCTCTATCTCTGGGCGTATTGAACTTGTGAGATCGGTAATCTTTGGCATTGTGGCCTTCTGGATGCAAGTGTATCATATCCCGGTTACGATATTGCGTGCTATAACGGCAATGTGCAGGAGATTTATAATGGGGAATTCAAGGGCGTGGGCCTGGGATGATATTTGCAAACCAAAAACTGAAGGGGGAGTAGGAATTAGATTGTTGGATGAGCTAAATGCGGCGGCGGGGGTTCGTTTAATCTGGAGGTACCTCAACTCTGACTCCATTTGGGCTACTCACATGAGATCAAAGTATGGAGACACCGGCAACTTCTGTGTTGCAAAAGATGATGTCGGACAGTCAGGTACGTGGAAGAGATTGATTCGAAATCGGATACATGGCTTGTCACTAATCAAGAGGACTGTGAGGAACGGCCAATCTACTCGGTTCTTGACTGAGCACTAGCTTCAAGGGGGTCCACTTGCTTCCCACTTCGAGATCCCAGCAGGCGCTGAAGGGCGGGTGGTTGCCGACTACTAGACGGAGGACGGGTGGTCGACGGATGCTGCGCTAGATCCGGTGCGGCCCCTGCTATGCAACATTAGGTTGCGGCATGGAATGGACGGCTGGACATGGCTTGGCGGTGAGGAGTTCTCCTTCAGGCAAGCATGTGAAGGGGTGCGGCGTAGGAACCCGGTTTTCAGGCATCACAAACTAGTCTGGTATGTTCACAGCATTCCGAAAATGTCAATCACACTATTAAGAGCTTTTAGGGGGAAATTGCTTACTAGGGACAAGATACTGAGATGGATGCCAAATGAGCCTAGCAACTGTGTCCTATGCGATGGAAATATTGCGGAGAGTTGTGATCACTTATTTTTTGAATGTTCATACACCAAGTACATCCTCCTTAGAACCCTCCTGAAGCTAAAGGTCCACTCTCAATGCCCGAATACACTTTCTGAAGTGGGTGATTATTTTTTGGCTAATTTTGGTGGCAAGAGCCGTTTATGTTGGTTGGCTAAAACCTGCCTTGCCACGTTAGTCTGGCATCTCTGGCGTGAAAGGAACAGACGGATTTTTGATGGGGATAAGAGAAGTAAGACCACCTTATTTGAAGAGATCGCTGCTGATATCAGAGTAGCCATGCATGATCAAGATCCTGCTACGGAGTCTGAGATTGAAATCTTCTCGTATTGGGATACCAGAGATAATGGTTGATATCTTTGTACCACTTTTGGTTTTTGGTTATGTTCTAGTATGGCGGGGGATGCTATAGTTGGAAGTGACGGCGCTTGTGCCCTATCCTTTCTCTATAATATCCTCCTCACCGTAATAGGACAGTTGTATATTTGAGTACATATCAATAAAGATACTAACTTTCCAAAAAAAATATATGAAAAGTTAGCGAGAATTTTATTGAGTAATATACAAAATTACAACAATAGTCCATATCAGAAAGTGGGTTCAATAGGGAGGGGATAGGGCACAAGCGCCGTCACCCTCCACTATCAAATCCACCTCCAAATGGAACTATTCAAAAGAAGGTCAAAACTAGATAAGAATTACACGACAAAGATTCAACCCTTATCACTGAAATTCCAATTGGCATATGCAGAACTCTCATCCTCCGTTGCTGGATCTTGGTCTCGCACAACAACTCTGTTGGAACTTGGTATTTTCATCATCTCTTCCATAAGGTTTTGATGTGAAAAATCAATATATTTCATATTACTAACTTTATCTATGCAGATGTGCAGCTACAACAATAATTCATTTCACATCACGCATTTGATCAAAGTACAAGGATCCTCTGCAAAAACAGTATTGCTACTCAAAATTACGTGTGAAACACGTATCTACGGAATGATGTAATTTTTACTTTTTTAGATAGCTTCAGGGCCTTGGTTATATCATATCATATATCCCTAAAGCTCAAATCTACATCATCTTCTAACCCATTTGACCCTAAGTCAAAATTCCTATTTTTCAGAATTAGCCTACTAGGATTTTTCCTAGCCTACCGAAACAACTATATTTTGACTTGATACTTTCAGACAAGGATCTATCTGTTGTCTATTCCACGTCACCAAAATTTTGTGACCGTTTCAAAATTAGGAGGCTACGAATTTTCCTAGCCTGCCAAACCGTTTTTTGGACTGAAATTTTCCAGAACGGTTTCTGACCGTTCGCCAACGTTCCTTTCAGTTTTTGAACGTTGTGCAACGTCTCTTTTAGAGCCGTTCATAACCATTTCTAAAACCTATAAAAGGAGGGGTACCCCCTCTCATTTCTCACACACTTTCCTCTTCTTTATTCTGATTTTGTTGAAAGCAAGCCATTGATTTTCTTAAGTAATTCAGCCATTAGTTGTTCTTTTCTTATTTGTAAGAAGAAATCATTAGATTTCTTTCTTCGTTTAAGAACGGAAGAACTTGGATTTTCAACATCATTTTGGAAAGTTGTTTGTGTTCATAATTGCAAGAAGAAACTAATAGATCTCTCTCTTCTTTTATGAACCAGAGAACTTCAAGTATTATTCTTCATTACATATCTTATACATCTTGAAGTTCATCTTTTAAACACCATCCTTGAATTCATTCTCTGAAATTTATACCAAGGCTATATGTGTTTTTCTATTTCATTATTTAACAGGTTTGAATCTCTATTTAGAGATTGTACAAAGTTTGGGACACGGGGAGTGTCGCCATTTTTGTAAGTTTGTGCTTGCGGGGCAAGCGGTTATAGTGGATTGAAAATCTCTACGGGGAGTAGATGACTGGAGTATGATCAACAGGATCCAAACCAGGATAAATCTCTGTGTTTGCGATTGGTTTAATTTTCAGCACTTGTCATTTTATTTCTGTGCCATCTTTGCAAATATTAGTAACGTTTTATTTGCAACATTTTTTTATATATACACTATTCACCCCCCCCTCTAGTGTATTGATCCATACAGGCTAAAATTACATTTGGTATCAGAGCGAGGTTAAGATGGCAGAATCAAGCATGAACGTTGTTCCACACAACTACAACACAAATCAACATCCTAAAAGGCACTCTCAGGTTCGTCCTCCTCTATTTGATGGTTCTAACTACTCATATTGGAAAATACGAATGGAAATTCATTTCCAAAGTATGCATTATGAGATTTGGGACATCGTAGAGACATGATACACAAAGCCAACCACTCCTGTTGCAGATTGGACCGCTAACGACTAAGCTGCAAAGACAAACAACTCAAAGGCCATGAATGCTTTATTCTGTGCCATGGATAAACATGAGTTTAATTGAGTATCTCAGCCCAAAAGTGCAAAGGAGATTTGGCACATACTCGAGGTAACTCATGAAGGAACCAATAAAGTAAAGGAAACTAAGATTGCCTCTTTGGTTCATAAGTATGAGTTGTTCAAGATGCAAGACAAAGAGACGATTGGAGAAATGAACACCAGGTTCACTAATATTATTAATTCTCTTAATGCTCTTGGAAAAGTTTATTCTTCTCTTGATCAGGTACGCAAGATTCTTAAGGTACTCTCCCCAGAATGGCGCCCAAAGATCACTGCTATTGAGGAAGCCAATGATCTTTCCACATTATCCATGGAAGATCTAATTGGTAACTTAATGGCACATGAAGTCACATTACAAGATGCAAAAGAAGAATCAGATCAAAAGAAGAAAGTACTCACCTTCAACAAAACATCAGATAATGAAGATTCAGATGATGACATGGCATTCTTTGCCAAGAACTTCAGAAAGTTCTTTCAAAAAGGTAAGTATAATAACAAATCTAAAAATACTGATTCTTCTCTTTGCTTCAATTGTAATAGGCCAGGACATATGAAGAAAGATTGTCCACTTCTCAAAGCAAAGTTCAAAACTTCCAACAACAACGATCAATCCAGAAGAGAAAGGAAGTTTGACAAGATGAAGAAAGCATTTGCAGTAACTTGGGATGAATCTTCAGATGATGAAGATGACCATGATGAAAGTGCTAATATGTGCTTTATAGCACAAGATAATGAAGATGAGGTAAGTACTTTTAATAATGAAGAATTATTAGATGCATTAAAAGATCTCTATTCTGGTTTCAAAAAATTAAATAGTCAACATAAATCTTTGAAACAGAATAATGACGACCTCCTTATTAAATATCAAGAATTATCTTCTTCTAAAAACACTACACCAAATTCCATACATATTGAGAATACATCTTCTCAAAATTTGGATCTTAGTAAAGAGAATGATATTTTCAAAACTAAGAATCTAGAACTACATACACAAATATCTGAAATGGATAAAAGTATTTCATCACTAAAGATGAAATACGACGAGATGTCATCCAATGTTAATAAATTTAATAAAGGAAAGACTAATCTCGATGATTTGCTTAAAATTCAATATCTAGCAAATCATAGACAAGGACTGGGATATTCTCATAAGGTTGTGCCCAAGTCTTGTAACACTTCTTCCTCTTGTGGAAAAACAACTTTTGTTAAACCACAAAAGAATAATCATGCATTCATTTATATGAAGAAAGTAAACAGTTCTACTTCTTCCTCACAAAGAAATGTTACTAACATTTCAAAAACATTTTCTAGGAAACCTACTACTATTAGTATATGGGTTCCTAAGGATTCATGTTTAATGATAGAAATAGATATATTTCTCATTTTATACATTCTATTGTTCATTCTAGTGATTACATTAGAAAGCCAAATTCCACTTTGGTTTGGCTTCCTAAAATCTAATCCCAAGGACCCTCAAACAAAGGGTACCAATGCTTAATATTTTATCTTTCAGGTACCTAGGAAAGAAAGATGGATTTTGGACAGTGGATGTTCAAAACATATGACAGGAAATGTCAACTTGCTTTCAAGCATTAAATATAAAGATGGAGGCACAGTTACCTTTGGTGACAACAAGAAAGGAAAAATCATAGGCACTGGAACAGTTGGTAATACAAATCAGCCTATCATTGAGAATGTTCACCTGGTTGACGGTTTGTGACCGGCGCCCCGCTTGCGTCGCGGCGGCGCGGTGTCGTTTACCGCAAGTTTCACGGTTAGTGTAGGGTGCGGGAATATCGAACTCAGGGAGGCGAGGTTGTGCTTGGGTCAGGTAGGACCTAAATCACCCCGAGGGGCGAGCTAGCCCGAATCGGTAGATGGTTGTCACGAAAGAAAATAAAAGGGTATGAACAAAAGGAAAGTAAACCCGGGACTTTGGTTTCCAACCCGATGAGAGACTCTCGCCGATACGGCCTACGGGTATGGATAGCGATCGGGATTAGGGTCTAATGGTGAGACGTTGCCTCTGAAAGTGGTACCGGCGTCCCATGGGCCCGATATTCCGGTCGGTGCCCAGGATGATACACCGGACTTCCCGGATTCGATCAGTGGGCACTCCCGTGTCCATTAACACTGATCGATCCCGGGAGCACTAAGCCTGCAACGATATCTCCCAACGTCTCATCATGCCGCTCCCGCGTGCTAGGATTTGGCGTCTACGCTAAGGGCGTGAGCTATGGTTAGGGAGTCAACCGCCAAGTTTATTCCCTCTTAGCCCAACGGTCAAAGGCGGTCTTTTTCCCGCCAATGACAATGAAATACCCCGTGTAACCATTAGATTCCTACTCCCTATCGATTTCCTAACCCTATGGACGCATCGGGAAGAGCCCCCGAAGGGGTTTCCACCAAAATCCCAGATTTGGGAACTACTCACAAAAATTCATGAAAAAGCAATCTAAATGAAATTCAACCGTTGAAATCATAATCGGAAAATTGCAATGCGGAAGTAATAGAGTAATAAAGACAATACTAAAATTTCAGAAAGATCTGAAAACTTACAAAAGAGTAACAATTACAGCCGTCACAAGGAAATAAAACAGTAGAAAAACAGCAACTCCCGTTTCTGGAACCCTAGGGGTTCTATTTATAGACCTAAGCATCAACCGATCGGTTGACAAGTCAACCGATCGGTTGATCCGTTACAGATAAATAACAGAAAACAGCGAGTTTTCACCCGATCTCATGAACCGGTCGGGTGAGTTCTTGAGTGACCGGTTGGATCTTGGAGCAGTCGGGTGAGTCGATCGGTTCGACGTTCATGTCTTCAGCTCTTCTTCTTCAGCTACAGATGAACCGATCGGGTGATTGTCACCCGATCGGTTGGAATTCTGCTCGAAAAAACAGAGAACAGCCGCCCGCAGAACCGGTCTGTGAACCGGTCGGGTGACTTCTTTGTGAGCTGCGGCAGAGACCGGGTGGTGCACGCGTGCATCACCCGATCGGTTGAAGATGACCAACCAACCGGGTGAGGGGCTGAAAGATGAATTCTTCGACGTTTGACCCCCTGGATCACGCGTGACTTCTCCCGTTGCTCCGGGGACTTGGGATATCATCGTTAAACGTCCCCTACGTGGTCGAACCCCTGCAATCATGGATAAACAAAGAAAAGTGAAAGAAAACGGGAAAATATACGAAAACGAATAAGAGACGGCGGAAAAACACGGAGAAACACAAAAGAAAACGTGCGTGAATATATGAAATATAAACGCACGTCAAAATCCCCCAAGCTGAACTCTTCCTCGTCCTCGAGGAAGACGAGTGAGAGTAGGAGCTCGGAAGGGAAAAATAGAGAGGAAGAAAGAAAATGAAAACTCTAAACCCTAGATCGTCCATCAGAGCTACCAAAATCGAAAACGACACACCAAGCAAGCAAACGCCAAATCACACCACTAAACCTAGGAAAGCGAGTCCAAATAAGTGTCGTGGGTCCACGCAGTGAAGCGCGAGTGAGCGTGGTCGTGTGCTAGCAAATGGTGATGCTTTCTACGATGTGCTATGAGGCTCGATATACACAAATCCAAGATATGACCCAAAATATCGATCCGAATTGAATTAAGCGGCGAATATAAGTTCAAGCATGCATGAGAAGAGTTAGAATAGAAGTGTATCATGCATCGGGGACTCCACAACTAGGGTTAAGGAAATCACGCCACTATAGCCTAGATACTAGCTAAAAAGTTCCTAAGCCAAGTGTTTTCGATGACGACGGGGGTTGAGATGATGTGGAGAAGAACACTCGGTGCAAATTCTCGCCTTCCCTTTATTCTTGGCAAGTATGAAAAAATATTCACACGGAAATTTTTTTGGGTTTTGGGCATTTGTATTTTTTTGGATTTTTGGGCTATACACAATTTTTCTTTTCTTTTCTTTTTGGGTTTTTCTTTTCTTTTCTCCTTTTTTTTTGGATTTTTGGGTTTTTGGCTATACACATGTGTACTCTCCCAAGTGGGAGAACGGTACACGACGAGGGGATTTGCACCAAGTAAAACAAAAAAGAAGTCGAAATCTAAACACTTGGGCAAAGGAAACTATTCTCGCTAAATAGAGCGTAGGCTAAATGGGTTATCCTAGTCCTTAGTTGTGGAATCCCGACGCATGCGAATTGAAGTATACGATATAAATATAGCATGCATATAGTGGAAAGAAATACCGCATATTCAAATCGGAGCATGGTAATCTAGGGGTCATTCCTGGATAGGCATATAAAGTAAAATCACAAGGCAGAAGCACACCAAATGCTAGTCACGACACACGACTCACAAAAAGCTAAGTGGACCCACGATGCGTGAAATGCAAGAGGACTCGAAATCCTAGGGTTAGTGAGTGTGATTGTCGATGCAATGCTAGGTGTGTGTGACTTTGTGGCGATTCATCATAGGATTCATCTCTAGGAGAAAGAGCTAAAAAAGAAGAAAGAAAGAGAAAAAAAAGAAAAAAAATAAAAACACGATGAAAACGACACAAAAAACAGAAAAAGAAGGACTAAAACGACGCACACAGTGCGACTCCCCCAAGCTGAAGTTTGCATTGCCCCCAATGCAATATGAGTGAGTACGGGAGGGCAATGAAAGTGGGGGGGGAATACGCACTGACACAAAAAGAAATGAAAACGAGGAAAACACATAGATAAAATTGAAAAAGAAAGAAAGATCAAAATCAAAATCAAACAATACGAAAATAAAAATAAAAAGGCGCACGACACGACACTCAAAAAATGAAAAACAAGCACACACACATAAAAAATGAGAAAAACAAACAAGACACGACAGCACACCAAAATAGACGTCCCCCAAGCTAGACCAGAAAGTGCTAGCGAAATGATGTGATCAATGAAATGCAGAGATGTGCAAGGGGGAGTCAAAAACAAAAGGGGTGGAATCAGAAAGCAAGGGAAGGTGTGTCCTCGTCCTCCTCGGAAGAGGGTGTGGATGGGTGGTCGGGGGAGGCTGGGGGTGTGCTGAGAAGTGGGGAATGAGGCGGAGGAATAGGGGCAGTGGTGGTGTGAACAATGGGAGGAGTGTCGGTGGAGGTGGGTGGTGGAGGTAGGAAGGCGATCAAGGCGGTGGTGAGAGGAATAGGAATGGAGGAAGTAGATGTGGTGGTGACGGTAGTGGGAGGTGGTGGGAGGGATCTGGAGCGCACCGGCAATTTCCTCCGGCGCACGTATGGAGTGACGGAGGAGGAGTGAGGTAGCGTGGGTGCGGTGGAGGTGGTCGGGAGGGGTGAAGTGGATGCCGGGATGGGATGTGAAGAGGGAGGAGAGGAATGTGGTGAGGGGGGTGATGGATGTGGGGAAGTGTGGGTGGGTGGAGGAGAAGATCGCCTGGGTGGTGAAGGTGGAGGTGGTGAAGGTGGAGGTGGTCTGGGTAAGAAGGCGGAGAATGGCGGCCACGTTCCTCTCAAGTTCGAGGAAACGTGGGTGAGTAAGAAAGGAGGATGGCGATGGGTCCGAGGAAGTAGAGGACATGGCGAGCTCACGAAGGGCAGCGACCTCCCTCTCAAGCCCCAGACGGGCGGATACCTAACGGCGACCAAAAGATGTAGACTGACGCGAGGCAGAGGTGGTGCCGCCAGGTAAGGTCGAAGAGGTGCTGACAGCAGTGGTCATGCCAGCACAGGAGACAAGGCCAGAAATGGCCGCAAAGAGGTGCTCAGACGTGATCGGTCCCGTAGCAGAAACAGGACGACTCTGACCAGCCCCTAAATCTCCCCCAGACGCAGGGATATCCTGCTCGCCTAAGTGGGCGGCAGGGGACGGTGATCTGCGGGCGCCTGCGGGAAGGAAAGGAAGATTCAACCCCGCTAAGAAGTCGGGATCAGAAGGGAAAGTCCAATCTCCCACGAGAGCAAGGGTCATGCGAGCGGGGTTGGGCAGAATGGTGTAAGGGGCTGGGGGTGGCCATAATGAAATATGAAGCGGCCATCCGAGCGGGGTTTAATCATGTGGATGTGCCGCAGGACATCAATATCAAGATGTGAGGGTCCTGCGGCGGCAGGAAGATTATCGGGGATGGTAATATTGAATTGGGCGTGAGAGCAGATGATCGTGATGATGCCCCCGCAACAAAACTTCCCCTTACCGGCCCGGATGATCTCGAGTAGCTTGTAAACAAGCCAATCGCTGCCATGGATGGGGACGGTAGGGGCCCTGAAGCTAACTCCATCATCATCCCGGACATAAGGAAAAGTCATGGCCCAAAGGATAAAAAGGTCAGGGATAGTCACAGTGCCTGACTCGTCCCTAGGAAAGAATGCAGATGAAATGATTCTGTGGGCCAATCGAAACACGAGATGAATTATGGAGGAGGCCTTGGCCCTTCCTCGGGGGTAGTCACGGATCAGCGTGAGGCGGAACCAGAATTGATCGACATCAAATTCGGGTGTGTACCCGTAGTGTCGGATGGCATCGTCCCCGAGATTGGGGAAACCAAATATATCATTAATCGTGTTCAGACTTGTGGTGACACTACGGTTACACACCCTGAATCTAATGATCGACCCGGACTCCCAGACAAGTGTAGAGAGAAATTCGAGTGTGAGTGCCGGGTAGGATATGGCATGTGCATTAAGAAAGGCTAACCATCCTAAGTTAGCGAAAAGAGATTCGACCTCGGTGAAGACACCGAGATCGACAAGTGTACGTGCGTGCGGGAACTTAGTGGATAGATGCCCTCGAGCATCAAGCCTACGGTAAAAATCTTTGTGCTCCTGGTTCCGAAAAATATACCCATGCGGGCCCAGCATTGGGTCCACAGGGGGGATAACAGGCGGAGGAGGGCCAAGTGTAAGTGCTCGTGTACGGGAAGGGGGACGTGTTTGTTTTCGTCTCTTTCGAGACGGCTCCTCTTCCCACATGGTTCCCTTGCCCTTATCCTTATCTTTAGCCATGTGTGTGTGCGTGAGCAAGAATTAGTGCAAAAATCGTGGATGCACACTAACACAAGCAAACGAGCAAGCACAATAAATAGGGCAAATATATAAATATAAGCTTAGGAGCGAGTTTACCCAAGCGGAATGGTGCAGCTTGCTCGTTGATTCCCCCACACTGTTCAGCGAGAGTAGCGTGGAGCCGCGGCGAACTCCTTCGGCAATAATTTTCGAAATGGGGATGGTTTTGGGAAAATTAGGTCAAAAATTCGTAATGGGAGGGGAGAGAGGGTGTAGATGATGAAGGTATTGATGAGGGAGGTGGAGAGTGGGAGCAAAGGAGGAGTAGAGGGTGTAGGGGAGTGAAGATCGGTTGTTGGGGAAGAGGGGAAGGCGAATCGACTGGGGATTTTGCGATCGGGCGAGGGTGAAAACGAGCGGGTGTCGGGGGGTTTATATAGGGTTTTAAGTCGAACCGATCGGGTGACTTGTCACCCGATCGGTTGACGGTTAGGTCGAAAATTTTGCCGAAGAAATGCTACAGGCGAACCGGTCGGTTGACTTTTCAACCGATCGGTTGGCCGCTCCATTCATTTTCCCGAGAACTTAGGGCTGCTCACCCGGTCGCGTCAACCGATCGCGCTAGAACTCAACCGATCGGTTGATATTCCCCAAAAATTTCCGAGAGTTCTCCCCAGCTCACCCGGTCTGCCACCCGGTCTCTTCATTACTCAACCGATCGGGTCATATGGGGACAGATCTCGGCATGTATCAGATACATCCCAACCGATCAGGTGAGTTGTCAACCGGTCGGTTGGGGCTTGTTTCCTGCAAAAACCAATAGAATTGTTTAAGTCCCCGAACGGATGTTCTCGCGGCTGATTTTATTTATAAAAATAGACAAAATAAAGTCAAAAATAACGCTGAAAAGTGGGGAAAAAGTTTAGAACATGGGTTGCCTCCCATGAAGCGCACTTGTTTAACGTCGTTGGCTCGACGCCCGCAAGAGATGCTCATGGTGGTTAGTACGGGTGATGCCCAAATTTCGGCATCTCTTTCTCATTGGAGCTGAAGGCGCTTGGAGTAGTCAGTGGCTGGAAAAATACTTGCTCGACTACCCTCCCTTTGTTCTTGGGATCCGGGGGCTTTTCCTTGGTGTTGGCACTTCCCGCCATCTTCTTCAGGATCCGGACCTCGTCTTTAGTGAGGTCCATGGGCTCTTTCCCCGTTCTCCTCACAGGAGGAGCCTTGGGGAACCCGGGAGGGGTCGTTCTTGCTGCACTCGGTTCTCCAGCAGCTTCTTTGTTCTCGGGGCCGTCTCCATCTTCTGAATCCCCCAAGTCATCGGGGGGGTTTCTTAAGAGAATCTCCCAGGAGCTCTCTTCAACAGCCTTTTCTTCTTCTATCTCCAGCAGATTACACCCAGGGTCGTCAGGGGGATCGAGGTACTTCATGGATAACCCCAGATCAAATTCGACTTTTTCTTCGCCGACATTCAAAGAGAGTTTTCCGTTCTTCACATCTATTAGAACGCCAGCAGTGGCCATGAAAGGCCGTCCCAGGATAATGGGGGTGTGTGCGTCTTCGGGCATGTCCATGACTACAAAGTCCACAGGCACATGCACCCCTCTCACATTCATGGGGAGGTCATCCACAACTCCCACCGGATATTTGACCGATCGGTCAGCTAGTTGTAGGGTCATACCGGTGGGCTCCAAATCGCCCATCCCTATCCTTCTGTACATTGACAAGGGCATCAAACTAACACTCGCTCCGAGATCGACGAGTGCGCGATGAATCTTCACTGCCCCGATCGTGCAAGGAATAGAGAAGCTCCCCGGGTCTTTAAGTTTCGATGGATTTGCCCTCTGGATAAGAGCGCTACACTCTGCCGTCAGCACTACTTTCTCTTTTCTAGACCCTCTAGTCACCAAATCTTTCAATAATTTTGCATAGGAGGGGATTGTTTCGATTGCTTCTAGGAAGGGGATCTGCAAACTCAGGTCCTTGACCATGGCGAAGAACTTGCCATATTTCTCATCAATTTTTGCCGGAGCCAACCGTTGTGGAAATGGCACAACGGGTTTATACACTTTAGGGCTCTCTTCCCCCCTCTTCTCCTTCTCTTCTTCAGAGACTCCCTCCGGAGTCATAGGATTTGATGACGAAGCACCGGTGTCGTTTGATTTTTTGATCGGTTTCTCAACGACCAATGGTGCTTCCGGGTTGCTAGGGGGCACTCTAGTAGGAATTTGTGTCCCGCTTCTCAGAACGATAGCGGACACATTTGCGTGCTCGTGCACGAGTGCCGATGTTTGGGTTGCTCCCCTCGGGTTCACCTCCGGTTGTGGCAGTAATTGGTTTTGTGACCTTGCAAGGTTCGCCACTTGTAACCCCAGCTGGGTTACTTGGTCCGTGAGGGTCCGCTGACCCATTTCCAGCTTTTGGTTGATCCTCTCCTGGTTGGTAATATATTGAGTCAAGAGAGACTCAATCGGAGAGACGGCCCTCTGTTGGCCATACTGCTGCTGCTGCTGGAACGGCTGCTGATTCCTTGGGTCGTAAGATTGTTGCTGAAATGGTTGCTGCTGTGGCCTAGCCGGCTGATAAGTTTGTTGCTGCGGTTGATGAGGCGGTGAGGGCTGAAATGGTGGCCGGTAACTGAAGTTCGGGTGGTTCCGGTTGTTTGGAGAGTAGGCCGGGTTGGAATTTGTCCTTGGCGGATACGGCGCATTTCCCGTAGGGTTGTAAAATAGTGCGCTCGCCTGATCCAACGGTGGCGAGATGTCACCACCGTCGAATTCCCCAAAGAATTCGGACTCTACCGCAGAAATTTGCTGTGTACCGACCCCACCGGCTCCTACCATTAGTGCGGAGATCTGGGTCGAAAGCAAGTCAAACTTGCTTGAAAGTTTGTCGACGTCCTCGACTTTGTGTATACCCCCGGATCTTGGTGTGGCTCTCTCGTCACACCACCGCTCATTGTTGGATGCCATATTTTCCAGAATATGCCCGGCATCCTCCTCACTTCTAGACATGAAGGAACCCCCAGCCGCGGCGTCCATAGAAGATTTCAGGTCATCCCTCAACCCATTGTAGAACAGATTAATAATCTGCCACTTCGGAAGCTCATGGTGAGGGCATCTTCTTTGCATCTCTTTATATCTCGTCCAAGCTTCATGTAAGGACTCGTGGCTGGCCTGGGAGAAGGAGGAGATCTCACTCCTCAACTTCATGGTCTTCCCCGGAGGAAAGAACTTTGTCAGAAAAGCGTTGGAGAGCTTCTCCCAGGTGTTGAAAGTGTTGGGGTCCTTCCCCCTTAGCCATTGCTTGGCTTTATCTCGCAAAGAGAAGTGGAACAGCTTCAGACGGATAGCCTCTGTCGTGACACCATTAATCCGGAAGGTGTCACACTTCTCCAAGAAGGAGTCTAGGTGCTCGATCAGGCTCTCCATGGGTGCACCCGCAAACTGATCCTGCTGGATCCATGTCACTAGAGACGGCTTCAGCTCAAAGCTTTGAGCCGCAATAGCTAGAGGACGGATGGCGGAAGTGGACTCGATAGATGGCATCGAGTACTCCAGCAGAGACTTTTGAGGTGGGGTGTTCTCCTCCATGGATTCGGGATCTTCTCTTCTTCGCTTCTCGGCGGCCAAACGCCTAAGGGTGGTGTTAATCTCTGGATCGAGGGGAATCAAGTCGTCAAGACTCCTTGAACTCCTGCGCATGAAAAACAACAAACACCCGTGAAGCGACAAGTGGGAAAGAAACAGATAAAATAAGAAATAAAAATAAGGAAGAACAAAAAGAAAAAGAAAAAGGAGAATGCGAAAATTATCGCGAGGTAGGGATGTGAGCTAGACACGAGGGTTCAAGAGATCCTAAAATAACAAGCACGTTGCCTCCCCGGCAACGGTGCCATAAACTTGACCGGCGCCCCGCTTGCGTCGCGGCGGCGCGGTGTCGTTTACCGCAAGTTTCACGGTTAGTGTAGGGTGCGGGAATATCGAACTCAAGGAGGCGAGGTTGTGCTTGGGTCAGGTAGGACCTAAATCACCCCGAGGGGCGAGCTAGCCCGAATCAGTAGATGGTTGTCACGAAAGAAAATAAAAGGGTATGAACAAAAGGAAAGTAAACCCGGGACTTTGGTTTCCAACCTGACGAGAGACTCTCGCCGATACGGCCTACGGGTATGGATAGCGATCGGGATTAGGGTCTAATGGTGAGACGTTGCCTCTGAAAGTGGTACCGGCGTCCCATGGGCCCGATATTCCGGTCGGTGCCCAGGATGATACACCGGACTTCCAGGATTCGATCAGTGGGCACTCCCGTGTCCATTAACACTGATCGATCCCGGGAGCACTAAGCCCGCAACGATATCTCCCAACGTCTCATCCTGCCGCTCCCGTGTGCTAGGATTCGACGTCTACGCTAAGGGCGTGAGCTATGGCTAGGGAGTCAACCGCCAAGTTTATTCCCCCTTGGCCCAACGGTCAAATGCGGTCTTTTTCCTGCCAATGACAATGAAACACCCCGCGTAACCATTAGATTCCTACTCCCTATCGATTTCCTAACCCTATGGACGCATCGGGAAGAGCCCCCGAAGGGGTTTCCACCAAAATCCCAGATTTGGGAACTACTCACAAAAATTCATGAAAAAGCAATCTAAATGAAATTCAACCGTTGAAATCATAATCGGACAATTGCAATGCGGAAGTAATAGAGTAATAAAGGCAATACTAAAATTTCAGAAAGATCTGAAAACTTACAAAAGAGTAACAATTACAGCCGTCACAAGGAAATAAAACAGTAGAAAAACAGCAACTCCCGTTTCTGGAACCCTAGGGGTTCTATTTATAGACCTAAGCATCAACCGATCGGTTGACAAGTCAACCGATCGGTTGATCCGTTACAGATAAATAACAGAAAACAGCGAGTTTTCACCCGATCTCATGAACCGGTCGGGTGAGTTCTTGAGTGACCGGTTGGATCTTGGAGCAGTCGGGTGAGTCGATCGGTTCGACGTCCGTGTCTTCAGCTCTTCTTCTTCAGCTACAGATGAACCGATCGGGTTAGAGTCACCTGATCGGTTGGAATTCTGCTCGAAAAAACAGAGAACAGCCGCCCGCAGAACCGGTCTGTGAACCGGTCGGGTGACTTCTTTGTGAGCTGCGGCAGAGACCGGGTGGTGCACGCGTGCATCACCCGATCGGTTGAAGATGACCAACCGACCGGGTGAGGGGCTGAAAGATGAATTCTTCGACGTTTGACCCCCTGGATCACGCGTGACTTCTCCCGTTGCTCCGGGGACTTGGGATATCATCGTTAAACGTCCCCTACGTGGTCGAACCCCTGCAATCATGGATAAACAAAGAAAAGTGAAAGAAAACGGGAAAATATACGAAAACGAATAAGAGACGGCGGAAAAACACGGAGAAACACAAAAGAAAACGTGCGTGAATATATGAAATATAAACGCACGTCAGTTTGAAACACAACTTACTTTCCATTAGTCAATTATGTGATAAAAATTACAAAATAGTTTTTGAACAAAATGATTGCATCATTTATGATTCTAATATGTCATCTATCTTATTCCGTGGTAAGCGTAAGAATAACATATATATCTTGTGCATGTCTGTTACCACTCATAATCATTGTTTAATGATTACATCAGATGATACTCTTTTATGGCATAAATGTTTAGACACACTAATTTCAAAAACCTAGCACGTATTTCAAAACACAAATTAGTTAATGGAATGCCAAATATTTCTTTCAAACACAATGAGACCATTAGAACTTCTTCATAAATCTTCTTTTAAATCAAAGGACGTTATCTCAACAATGAGACCATTAGAACTTCTTCATTTAGATTTGTTTGGCCCTTCAAGAGTAGCTTCTTTGAATAGAAGTAGATATGCATTTGTCATTGTTGATGATTATTCTAGATACACTTGGGTTATATTTTTGCAAAACAAGAATGATGCTTTTGAAGAGTTTTCAGTATTTTGTAAAAAGATACAAAAGATCAAATCCTCTAACATTGGTATCAGAGCACGTATTCATAGTGATCATGGGGGAGAACTTGAAAATGAATCATTTACCAAGTTTTGTAATGAAAATGGCATTACTCACAATTTTTCTTTTCATCGTGCTCCTGCTCAGAATGGAGTAGTAGAAAGGAAAAATAGAAATTTACAAGAATGTGCAAGAACAATGCTTTGTGATAGTAATCTTCCTAAATATTTTTGGGCAGAAGCTGTCGCAACTGCTTGTTACATTATGAATAAAGTTCTTATAAGGCCATTGCTTAATAAAACTTGTTTTGAATTATTCTTTAATCGCATTCCTCGTGTATCATATTTTAAAGTGTTTGGTTGTAAATGTTTCATTCTTAATACTAAAGATGCACTTGATAAATTTGATTCTAAATCCGATGAAGGTATTTTTGTTGGATACTCAACATGTAGCAAAGCCTACAGAGTATATAACAAAAGAACTTTAACAGTTGAAGAATCACTTCATGTCACATTTGATGAGAATCCCTCATCTAATTCTCCCATCATTGATGATGAAGAGAATATATTACCTCTTTCTAATTCTTTAGATAATATTAAACTTGATGAAATTGATGCTACTAAACATTCTGTTGAGTCTATTTCAGATAATGCTGATCTTCCTAGGGCATTTGCACAAGTTCCAAATCATCCATCAGAGTTAATTATTGGAGATATTACAGATGGAGTTAGAACTCGTCGCCAAATAGAGCAAATGACACATTGTGCATTTCTTTCAACCATTGAACCAAAGAACATCAAGGATGCATGTGAAGACAGTTCATGGATTATGGCTATACAGGAAGAACTCAACCAATTTCAACGGAATGATGTTTGGGAATTAGTTCCCAGATCATCAGATCATTCAATTATTAGTACCAAGTGGGTATTCAAAAATAAATTGGATGAATCTGGTCAGGTAATTAGAAACAAGGCACGATTGGTAGCACAAGGTTATAATCAAGAAGAAGGTATTGATTATGATGAAACCTATGCACCAGTTGTACGTCCCAGAATCTATTAGGATGTTATTATCATTTGCTTTTTTTAAAGATGTTAAACTCTTTCAAATGGATGTCAAAATTGCTTTTCTAAATGGTTTTCTTAAAGAAGAAGTTTATGTAGAACAACCTCCTGGTTTTATTCATGAAAATTTTGAAAATCATGTTTTCAAATTGAAAAAGGTTTTATGGTCTCAAACAAGCACCTCGTGCTTGGTATGAAAGACTTAAAAGCTATCTTTTGAATTCTGGTTATTCAATTGGTAAAATAGATTCTACTTTGTTTATTAAAAACATAAATTCTGACATTATCATTATTCAAATATACGTTGATGATATTATTTTTGGTTCTACTATCGAATCTCTTTGTCAAGATTTTTCTAAGATTATGCAGAAAGAATTTGAGATGAGTCACATGGGTGAACTCAATTACTTCTTCGGTCTTCAAATCAAACAAATGAAGGAAGGTATATTCATCCACCAAAGCAAGTATTCTAAAGAACTCATCAAGCGCTTTGGATTAGAAAGTTCTGCAGAAAAACATACTCCAATGAGTACATCTACTTCCCTCGACAGAGATTTAAATGGTAAGAGTGTTAATCAACGTCTTTATAGAGGTATGATTGGCTCTCTAATTTATTTAACTGCAAGTAGACCAGATATTATGTTTTCAGTATGTTTATGTGCATGTTTTCAGGCAGATCCTAAAGTTTCATATTTAACTGCCGTAAAATGGATTATTAGATATGTTAAGTATACTTCTGATTTTGGTTTATTTTATCCTAAAACAAACACATTTGATTTATTATCATATAGTGATGCAGATTTTGCTGGTTGCAAATCAGACCGTAAAAGTACTAGTGGTACATGTCACTTTTTAGGACATGCTTTAGTCTCTTGGTTTAGCAAAAAGCAAAACTCTGTTTCATTATTTACAACCGCGGCAGAATTTATTGCCGCTGGTTTAGCATGTGCTCAAATTTTATGGATGAAACAAACTATTTCAGACTATGGTATTAATTGTTCCACATGCCCTATTATGTGTGATAATACCAGTGCTATTAATTTATCTAAAAATCCTGTGCATCATTCACGTACAAAACATATTGATGTACGTCATCATTTTTTAGATGATCATGTGCAGAAAGGAGATATTATTTTGAAATTTATTTCAACCGAACATCAAGTTGCCGATATTTTGACTAAGCCTTTGAAAGAGGAATCTTTCATTAAGTTTAGAAGAAATCTGGGCATTATTAGTGAATCAGAATTTGATTTATAAAAATGTTTATGTATTTTTTATTTTTTTGAATTTTTCTATAATTTTCTGGTTCATATTTATTTTTAGCATGCTACGAAATTTTGTAGCATGCCAATTTTAAAAATTTCCTCTATCTTCTCCGTCTTATGCCTAATTTGACCCCTGGTTTTTGGATTTTTTTTAACACTTCTCATACATTATTAAATATTTATTTTCAAAAACAAATCTCGTATCAAAATTCTTAGACGTTTTCTTCCACTTTGCCTCTATCCTTGATTACTATTAGTCTTTTTGTCTTTATCCTGCCACATGGATACTTCTCATTTGCCTTTCCCAATATCCCTTGCTTTTCACGTTGGACAAAGCACTGATGTTCATTTCGCCTTCGAACTTACCCCTTGCATTCACTTCTTCCAAAAACTGTACTTCATGTTGACTTGGAGTAAGACTTCACAAGAAACCTACAGATTCTCACCTTTATGAACACTACATGTTCTTATTTGTTTTTTTCTGACATTGAAAAGATAATGCATTGTTTTGGAACTGACAACTTCTACAGTTCCCTCTACTTATTTTATTAATTCTACATTGGGCTTCTACATTTATGAAGACCACCAATCGTCCTTTGCTTTCATTTTTTTATAGGGACGCGTCACTTCCCTTACCCGTTCTGTCTCTTTGCACAAGTCAACAATATTTTTTAAACTCTCCTTGACTTGGAATATGCACTTACATTTATTTTTTTGGGTTGCATTCTGACAAAGGATTTTGCCTATCTCTTTCTTTTATTACTTAGGATATCTATTAGAATGATTTTCTGACAACACAAGTTTTTATCTCTATTAAAATAGTGAACCACCCGTTCTGTTTCTTAGTGGTTGCTTTCATCAATTTTTTAAATAAACACTCTTCATTATTTTATTCCCTTTGAATGACAACTCCCCATTTAATTTTTTTTTGTAACTTGTTCCAAGACACTTCAATACACTTCATTTCGGCCTGACACTTGCATCGGGACTAACTTTGACCCATTACTTCCCCTATTTCCCATACACCTAGGAACTTACATCTCCCATCTTAAATTTAATTATTTTTACTATTTGTTTGCATGATGCCAATGGGTCCTTTTGATGCCAACGAGTATTTTTAAAGCAGTTTTCGCTACCACTGGCTGCCTCTCTTCCTCTTCTCGTCTGTTCGTTTTCTGCATTTTGAACGTTTCAGTTGTTCAAACTTCTTCAGTTTTTCAAACCTCTTCCACTTCTGTCATGGCACCCACTCAGTTTTCCTTTCTTTCTATTTTTTCTTTCCACTTCTCCTTGATTTTTTCATTCTCTGTTTCAACTTCTTCACCTCTCGTTTTATCATTTCTCTCAACACCACCATGGCCGAATCCTCTCCTCCTTCCGCCACCGAACATTTTCGCTCACAGGCTGCCAAGGATCGATATTTATCCTTCGAGGCTACATGATTTCATCCCGAGAGGTATCTCGACTATGGCACGCTGACGATGATGCACGTGAAGGCTATCCTTACGGTGATTGGCCTTCATCAACTTTGGTCCCTCATAAACAAAGTTCCCTACTACCCTACTCTTGTCCGTGAATTCTACGCTAATCTTGAAACCGTCGTTCACCGTGGCCAAAGGTACTTCTCCACTATGGTTCGGGGAGTCTCTTTCACGGTCACTAGCAACAACCTTGCAACCATTATCAACCAACCTCCGAATTTTCTTGGCTTACTTTCCTTCGCCATGGACGACCCTGCTGTCCTCATAAAACTAGCCCCAAAGTATACACCTCATATGTCCGCAGCCAAGCTTCATCCCGAGGCTCGTCTCATTCATAAGATCATCATCCACAACTTGTTGCCCAAGGCAGGCTCTATGAACTACCTTAGTAACGCCCACCAGCATTGCTTGTATGCCATTATGGCCGGTTTTCCCATTCATTGGGGCCATTTGTTTCTTCGTACCCTCATGAAACATGTTTCCACTCACTTTTACTTGCCCAGTCTCATCACGTTAATTCTTCGGGCATTTGGTGTTCCTACGGACGAAAAACTGTTACTGCAACATGATGTCCATATTGATGAAGCTATTATCCACAGCATGGGCCTTCCCGATGATGACTCTACCTCCCCGACGATGACGATGACCACACTGATTCCGATGATGACTCTTTCCTCCCTACTGCACCGACTGCTCAATCTCGCAGCCAAGCCTCTTTCCCCGGCTCTTCCCGATCCCGGTGCGGCAAAAAGGTCCTCGCTTCAAAGGATGGCATTTCTCCATCCCGCGAGACCAATGCCATCCTCCTTCATCGTCTCTCTACCCAGGTCGTCGAGGGCTTCGCTGGAATCCAGATACAAATGAGTAATTATGACCAAATCCTCCGCCATCACTCCGAAGTACTCGAACAGATCCAAGTTGAACAATCTTCCCTTCGTTCTTACATGGAATCCGAGAATATCCTCCCTACCCGTCGCACCCGCACTCGACGTCCTCCCCCGGCTCGTCATCCTATCGTCCTTAAACTCCCTTGCTCTCGCATGCTACTGCTCTTTGGTTCTCTGTTTCATTTTGTCGTATCCTATCCCTGCATAACTTTTTACTTCCTTTGCATTTCGGTTCTTCTTGGTTGCTTTCCATCACTTGTGCCTTTGCCTCATCGTGTGTTGTTTGGTTGGTTTCCGTGATTACTGGTTGATTTCACTATGGTCCTTGTTGGATATCTCGCTGGTTATATGTTGACTAGGTTGTTTAGTATGTTGGTTACTTTACTTCTGGGTTTATCCTCGATGTTTATGTACTTGGCAATTTTTGTATGTTTTGGTAATGTATTATGGTTATATGGTGTACTCCACCTCTATGTTCGCTGTTTAAATGAATATTAGTTCCTTTTGTTACCTCTGTGTTCTTATTAATACTCTGTCTCTGTTATTTTTCACATTGCCTCATTTTTCTCATTTGGCCTGCTACACAAAAGCATAGCCTGCCAATTTTTCTTTTCCACTTTTTGTGGATGACAAAGGGGGAGAAATGCGCATATATTCAGGGGGAGTCTATATTCATATATTCAGGGGGATTAACATCAAATAACATCACATTTGTTCATGATTAATACATATTAATAAATTAAAACTTATTAACACTTGTTAACTCACATTTTATACTTCATTATTTGTTATCATCAAAAAGGGGGAGAATGTTGGAACTTGGTATTTTCATCATCTCTTCCATAAGGTTTTGATGTGACAAATCAATATATTTCATGTTACTAACTTTATCTATGCAGATGTGCAGCTACAACAATAATTCATTTCACATCACGTATTTGATCAAAGTACAAGGATCCTCTGCAAAAACAGTATTGCTACTCAAAATTACGTGTGAAACACGTATCTACGGAATGATGTAATTTTTACTTTTTTAGATAGCTTCAGGGCCTTGGTTATATCATATCATATATCCCTAAAGCTCAAATCTACATCATCTCCTAACCCATTTGACCCGAAGTCAAAATTCCTATTTTTCAGAATCAGCCTACTAGGATTTTTCCTAGCCTACCAAAACAACTATATTTTGACTTGATACTTTCAGACAAGGATCTATCCGTTGTCTATTCCACGTCACCAAAATTTTGTGACCGTTTGTGACCGTTTCAAAATTAGCAGGCTACGAATTTTCCTAGCCTGCCAAACCGTTTTTTGAACTGAAATTTTCCAGAACGGTTTCTGACCGTTCTCCAACGTTCCTTTCAGTTTTTGAACGTTGTTTAACGTCTCTTTTAGAGCCGTTCATAACCATTTCTAAAACCTATAAAAGGAGGGGTATCCCCTCTCATTTCTCACACACTTTCCTCTTCTTTATTCTGATTTTGTTGAAAGCAAGCCATTGATTTTCTTAAGTAATTCAGCCATTAGTTGTTCTTTTCTTATTTGTAAGAAGAAATCATTAGATTTCTTTCTTCGTTTAAGAACGGAAGAACTTGGATTTTCAACATCATTTTGGAAAGTTGTTTGTGTTCATAATTGCAAGAAGAAACCAATAGATCTCTCTCTTCTTTTATGAACCAGAGAACTTCAAGTATTATTCTTCATTACATATCTTATACATCTTGAAGTTCATCTTTTAAACACCATCCTTGAATTCATTCTCTGAAATTTATACCAAGGCTATAGGTGTTTTTCTATTTCATTATTTAACAGGTTTGAATCTCTATTTAGAGATTGTACAAAGTTTGAGACACGGGGAGTGTCGCCATTTTTGTAAGTTTGTGCTTGCGGGGCAAGTGGTTATAGTGGATTGAAAATCTCTACGGGGAGTAGAGAACTGGAGTAGGATCAACATGATCCAAACCAGGATAAATCTCTGTGTTTGCGATTGGTTTAATTTTCAGCACTTGTCATTTTATTTCTGTGCCATCTTTGCAAATATTAGTAACGTTTTATTTGCAACATTTTTTTATATATACACTATTCATCCCCCCTCTAGTGTATTGATCCATACAGGCTAAAATTACAAACTCTAATGTCGGCTGCCACCTCCTCAAATAGGAGGGTCTTACATCTCTTCTCCCCATCAAAAATACGCCTATTCCTTTCTCTCCATAAGTGCCAGACCATAGCTGCTAGAACAGATTTTGCTAGGAAGCTCATAGCACTCTTCCCTCTAAAGTGCGAAAGATAGTGATTCCCAACCTCGTGTAGAGTTGGAGAGATGGGATCTCCAATTCTTAATTTAAGCAGAGCCCTGCGTAATATGTATAGAGAATATCTATAATTGAAGAACAAGTGGTCAATAGTTTCCTCTTCGTCATCATCGCATAAAACACAATGGACTGGTGTGTTAAGTCCCCACTTTACAATCAAATCCCTTATAAGTAACTTACCACGGAAGGCGCGGAAGAGAGATAGGGACATTTTCGGCGTATGATTGCTGAACCAGACTAATTTGTGATATGGGAAGATAGGACCTTTCTTTCGGACCCCCTCCCAGGCTTGCTTAAAGGAAAACCAATCTCCAGGCGCCCATACCCATTCATCAGACCCTGGGATTAAACGGACTTTCTGTAGAAATTGCTTTATGGGTTCAAGGGCCGGATCTGATAACCAACTTGTCGAATCCCAGTACTCTCTGACAATCCTATGACCGGCGCCTGGAGGAATATCAATTATATTTTTCAACGGCCCACAATCGAGCCAAGCGTCGTGCCAAAACAAAGTCGTGCGCCCATCCCAGATTTTTCTTTTGATAAGAGATTGGGATATAATTCTGCTCTTAATATTTCTTTTCCAAGTTCCAGAATGTTTTAACAGACCTTGTGCACAATAGAAACTGCCTCGTTCCCCATAATTCATCTACATGTGTTTTGCCCAGATACTGTCAGAAGTGAGGTAACGCCAAGTTAGCTTCAGCCCCGTAGCCGCATTTAAGTCTTCTAACATTCTAATGCCAACTCCACCTTCAGCCTTTGGTTTACAGATATCTTCCAATGCCCAAGATTTAGAGGAGCCCAAGATAAACCGCCTACAGGATGACGATATGGTCCAAAGAATACTAGCTGGGACATGGAAAGCATGCATCCAAAAAGCTACAATTCCATATATGACAGTCCTAACAAGTTCTATGCGGCCAGAAGTAGAAAGCAGTGACGAGCTCCAGCCCATCATCCTCTTCTTGCACTTGTCCACCAATTTACTGTAGTTAGCAGACTTGGGATATTTAGAAGAGAGAGGCAATCCCAGGTAGGTGGTAATTGTTGTAGAAATCTTGATGCCTAATAATTCTGCTAACCCACATTTGTCTTTTGACCCCTTGCTAAATAATCCAGCACTCTTGTCCCAGTTAACTTGGAGCCCAGTCAGATTTGAAAATTCCACCAACAAATTTTTAATACCCAAGAACGATGTTTTGTTTGCCCGGCAGAACAGAAGTAGGTCATCCACAAACAAGAGATGAGATATGGAGCCAGTGTGTCGCATAGGTAAGATTTTGCCCAAATTAACAGCTTTGGCCATCAGGATGGAGAAGGCTTCCATAATTAAGACAAATTAATAAGGGGAGAGGGGGTCACCTTGGCGAATACCTCTATTGCTTTTGAAATAACCAAATGGAGAGCCATTAATCAGAACTGAGAAAGTTGGTGTAGTTATGCACTCTTTGATCCAAGCTATGAAAATATCAGGAAATCCCATTAGCCGGAGTAAGTAGAAGATGAAATCTCTATTGACACTGTCAAACGCTTTCCTCAGGTCTAATTTTAGGCAGGCTTTACCCCCCATCGGATTGCTGAAATCTCTAATCTGCTCGTGGGCTATAAGAGTGCAATCAGTAAGGAGCCTCCCTTTCAAAAAAGCAGATTGGTTAGGGGAAATCAACTCATGGATCACCACTTTCAACCTGTTGCAGATAATTTTGCTGATTATCTTTTAGAGGACGTTGCAACAGGCAATAGGTCTATAATCACCTAATGAAGAGGCATTAGCATTCTTAGGCACAAGAGTAAGGAAGGTATGATTTACGGATCTGAGAAGAGAACCTGACCTGAAGAATGATTTAATGGCAGAACCAACCTCATCACCAATAAGGGCCCAATTATGCTGGAAAAAGAAACCATTATACCCATCCGGTCCAGGAGCCTTGTCAGGACCAATATGAAAAACAGCAGCTTTAATCTCCTCATCTGACACCCTTCTGCTCAGCCAATTAGAGGAATCAGCCGTTAAAATACATTTCGGAACAAGCTTTGGAAAGTTATTCAAATGGTGATTCTGGTTGTATAGTTTTTCAAAAAAAAACTAGGGGCCTCCTTTTTCAGATCCTCATATAATCAGTTCTGATGTCCATTCACGTCAACCAAGTGACTCAAAGTGTTGCGGCTTATTCTCGAATTCATAGCATTGTAAGAAAACTTAGTGTTCATATCTCCCAATTTCAGCCAATCCTGCCTACTTTTTTGTCGGACCATCTCTTCCTCAAGCTTCAAAGCACCCGCCAAGTCCCTGATGAGATTCTGTTCTTTAAGTTGCAAAGCAATATCCGAAAGAATGGTGGGATCATTCCTAATTGCCTCAAGATTCTTTCTACAAATTGTAACTAGCTTAGCCGCATGATACTCATCTGCCCATGCCCGAAGAATAGGTTTTAGTCTTCTTAACTTCTGAGTTAGCCGAAACATTGGTGTGCCTTGAATATGGCCATCCCAACCCGAGACCACCACATCATTATAACCTGGGCATTTGTTCCAGAAGTTAAAAAATTTGAATGGCTTGGGATCACAAGGGGGCTTGGTGTGAAGATTTACGACCATGGGAAAATGATCACTAGAACTAGGATCCATATAATCAACATAAGTCTCGGGAAGCAAATTTACCCAATTTGGATTGCAGAATACACGGTCTAGTTGGGCAGCTATTCGACCATTGCCAACCCGATGGTTACACCAGCTCAATCTATTTCATGTGCTCTTAAGATCCTCAAGCGAACACCTTCTAACACATTCATTGAAGTCCCGAACCATAGGCTCCTCTAACTTTCTACCACCAACCTTATCTTTTGTAAATAGGACACTATTAAAGTCGCCGCCCACCATCCATGCTATGTTACCCATCAACACAACATCATCCTCCAAGTTCTTCCACAACTGTTTCCTTTCCAACAAGGTATTACGTGCATACACACCAGTGATAACACCAGAAAACCCACCCAGGTTAGTGCACCTGACCGAAATATGCTGTGCTGAACGAGACAAAGGGACAATTGTCCAAATAGCCGGATTGAAACCTATTATGATACCCCCCCAGAGGCCAGGTCAGAATTATCAAGGAAGACCCAATCTTTTGGGCAACCTGGTTTATTAAAATCAACTGGAGATTTGAGCTTGGTCTCCAATAGGATAATAGCTGAAGGATTTATTTTCCTAATTTTGTTACGCAGCTCCCTTCGTCTAACCTGATTATTGAGTCCACTGGTATTCCAAAAAAAGACTGTAATTGATTAGTGTTGGGTTACTGACGCTCTAGGCCACTGATATTGGCCTGAGATCGAGTTCTTCTTCTGCCCACTACTGAAATACTAGGAATCAGTTTCTTCTTCCCGTTTTTTATTTCCAACTTATGACGAACTTGATCTTCAATTTCTGTCTCCTATTTAGGATTGTCCGTGGCCAGGCAGTCGGGCAATCTGTCTATGTCATCTTCAGCCATAACATCCAGCAGTGAAGGAAGCGGATGCAATGCATTACTGGAAAAAACACCAACCTGTGCACTGCTAGAAGGACTTGTAGGCTCATAAGTGCGTGGGCTGCGACCATGGTTACAGGGTTCACTAGTAGTGGGAGACACAACCTCAACAATGGGGCTAATCATGTCTTTAGCAGGTCCGAATTCACCTCCAGGTTCGAGTGAGGGAAGCTCAATATCACTTCCAATAAAGTTAGTCATGCTACTATGAAATGGATTAGACACAGTTGCAGAATTTATCTCACCTTCTGACGTGCGTTTATATTTCATATATTTGCGCACGTTTTCTTCCGTGTTTCTCCGTATTTTCCGCCGTCTTTTATTCGTTTTCTCGTGTTTTCTTATATTTTCTTGTTTTCTTTCACTTTTCCATGTTTTTTGTATATTTGTAGGAATTTACAGCATTTGGGACATAAAACGACGATATTCTGAGTCCCCGGAGCAACGGGAGGAGTCACGCGTGATCCAGGGGGTCAAACGACCAAGATTGCCACTTTTCAGCCCCCACCCGATCGGTTGGACACAGCCAACCGATCGGGTGATGCATGCGTGTCCGACCCTGACTGAAGCTGGAGCAAAGCGCAAGGTCAACCGATCGGTTCGCCGACCGGTTCATCCCAATAGAGTTCTCGGGAAAATGGAGCTGAATTCCAACCGATCGGGTGACCTTCACCCGATCGGTTCATCTGTAGCCGATTCCTCCGAAGGACGACCCAATCACGCCACCCGCTCTCCTCTGCGCCCGGTTGATGCTCCCGAAGGCGACGGCCGAAGCAACAAGCCGCTCACCCGATCGGTTGACATTTCAACCGATCGGGTGGCCTTTTCGTCCCCTTTCGTGCACCGCTGCTCATTCATTGAAGATCTGCTATCATTTCAGAAGGATTTTGGGTGATCTCTTATTTTTCTAGCGTCGGCATCGTCGTTAGCTTTCCGACGATAGGTCGCATGCCCAAATCCGATTTTTCTAGATTTTTCTGGAATTTTCTGAGCGCAGCTATGTGCTGAAACTGGCTGCAGTCTGGAATTTCATTTCACCCGATCGGTTGACTTGTCAACCGACCGGGCGAGATCTGTTTCTGCGAATCTGAGCTCTCTCTTTATTCCACCCGATCGGGTGGGCCTTTTTTGACATTTCTGAACCCGACCCAAGAGGGTTTTTGAGGGGTTTATAAATAGAGGTTGGGGGCACGACTTGGGGGGAGTTCTCTTTCAGTTTTTAGGGCTTTTTGCCCCTTCTCTTGTGAATCTTAGGGTAGATTAGATTAGGTCTTTGCTCAATAAATCTTGTACCGGATTGTTGGATTCGAATCAAGATAAGTATTTTTATTCTCTCATTTTCTATTGTATTGTGTTGTTTTCATTTTGCTCAATGGTGAATGTTTGTATGTTATTTGCTTTGCTTGTTTTTATGTTTCTCACCATGGAGTAGTGTTGATGAACCCTAATACGGGTTAGGGTAGGATTGATGCTTAGGTTGTTTCATTTGACTTGGTTGCATGGCATGTGTTCGATGAAATGTGTCAATGGGGATTTCTAGCAATCTGAGTCCAATTCGTACGGCGACACACTAGTTGTGTTGGGGGTTGGGGTCTGGTGCTTGTCCAGTCAAGATCCGCTTCGATGTAATGCTAGAAATCACATTTGACCTATTTGGCCATTAGGGTTACGCGGGGGTGTTTCATTGTCATTGGCGGGAAAAAGACCGCCTCTGACCGTCGGGCCAAGGGGGAATAAACTTGGCAGTTGACTCCCTAGTCATAGCTCACGCCCCTAGTGTAGACATGGAGTCCTCGTGCGTGGGAACGGCTTGGACGAAGTGTTGGGAGTTATCATTGTGGCCTTAATTCTCCCGGTTGCGGAAGGTGTTAAAGGACATGGGATTGGCCACCTTCCGAAACCGGGTAGGCCTAGCGTGCTTGGCACCGACCGAAATATCGGGCCATGGACGCTAGGTACCACCTTTTGGGGCAATGTCTCACCCTGGGTCAAGTCAAATGCCAAGTGTCATGAGTGCTCTAGCCCGTGTTAGCGGGGATTCATTTCGTGTCTTTTTTATTTCTTCTCTATATTTCTACACTTCACCCATATCATCCGCGTAGCTAGCACACAACCTAGGAGAGGCTAGTAGCCACTCAAGACATCCACCTCCCTGAGTTCGATAAACCCGCACCCTACACTAACCGTGCACTTGCGGTAAAACGACACCGCGCCCATACCGTAAACGGGGCGCCGGTCAAGTTTTTGGCGCCGTTGCCGGGGAGGCGTTCGGTTTGATATTAGCTTAGCTTGGGTTCGTTAGAATACGCATAAAAACACAAAAATTTATTTTTCTTTTTTAAAAAAAATATTCAATAACCAAGAAATTTTTCCCCCACTATTATATTATCTTTTTGTTATTTTCTTGTACTATTGACGCTCTTCTCTAGTTTTCTTATTTTTGTTGTCCAGGTATCTTTGGTGTAACCATGTGGAGATCAAATTTCGATGCTCAGATGGGAGGATACAATTCTTATTCGGTTGTGATTTGTGAGACTTGTGGGATGGCGGGGCATGTGTATTATGATTGCCCATTTACGCTTGAGAGCCTCCCCCCACTCCAAGGCCAAACATTTTCCCACAACCTTAGCCCAAACACCTCCCATCCATTCCCTCAACCTTATACCCCTCCACAAACACAAGAAGAATCAAGCCTCGTGTCTCTCCTTGAAAGTGCCATGTTTAACCAAGGCCAAATATTACAAAACTTGATGGTACCAATCACCGAGCCGACACCGAGGAGATGGGATGAAGGAGAGGATATACCCACTTTCATGGTTGAGACCACCATGCCATCAGCCACCATAGACACATCTCAAGCCGATACCCCATTTTTCCATCACTACGACTTGGATGACGAAGCATTTTTTGATGATGATAGTGAGGATGGGGAGATTTATCTAGGATCTGTGGGAGAGATTTCTTGTCTTGATTTGGATACCCCACATGAGTCATATGAGAGCACTGAGGAGGTTACAGAGATTATGCATACCGGCGAGGAGGATGTGCGTGAGGACGAGGACACCATGACCACATACGAGGGGTCCGCTCTACATCCACCTCCACAGCCATCTTTGTCTCAGCTTCTTCCTTGGTCTGTGGTCAACCACGAGGGTGTCATTCAGGACATCGGGCAGATGGTGGAGTATGAGCATATCATCGAGGAGGACGTGTATGAGGGCTTGGATACGATCGTCCACTTCATGGAGCCCGAGCCACATATACCTCTACCGTCACGCTCCACTTCTTCTGTGGCTGAGCATCTACTTGAGCATATTGCACCTATTCAGGGAGATTTTCATACTCACTCTCACTCCACATTTAAGTCTCGCTTTTCACGTCCTATTCCTTTAGACTTATATATTTTTGACACACCATATCTCTCGCAGGACACATGATCGACTTCCCTTGAGGTATGCTGCGGTGTGTCACCACCTGGAGAGCAACTTCACATGGAGAGCGGGGGTTTGATCGTCGCTAGCACAGAGGATAGCATACCATTTTCAGGGAGTGTTCGCCACATTTCATATATTTTACCATCATTTGTCGGCGACTATCTCTGGGATACATTTATTTTGGGAAATAATTTCTTGCCATGGACTAATGCACCTCGTCCTTTGCAGGTCACAGGTGGACACCTACGAGGGATGCTTGGAGGTGCATTGCTTGGGGCCATTGGCACACGTGGCACAGCGCTTCTAGCGGAGCCACAGAAGGAGCAGTTAGAGCAGCTACCTGCCCCACTTCAGATCTTGGATCCGCCTATGCTCAGGTGTATCCTAATCCAGTAGTGTAAAAATTTACCGCTTTCTAGTTTAGATTTGAATAATCTCGTCTCCTCTCATTAGCGAGGGGAGCGTATCTAGGATTTGATTTTGCATCATAATAACCCGACATGTCGTGCCCTTCTATCATTTCACCCCACATCCTCTTCCGAGGAGAATGAGCAGACCGTCTCTCCTGAATTCTGATTTCTTTCTTTTCCGATTTTCCCCCTAGCATATCTCTACATCCCCATTGATCATATCATTTGGCTAGCATTGTCATGTTCAGCTTGGGGGAAATCGACTTTTGTGTGCATGTTTTCGTGTGTCGTTTTCGTGTGTTTGTGTCTTTGAGTCCTTCGTTGCGTTTTATATCTTTTATTCTGTATGTTTCTTTTTCTTTATTTTCCTGTTTCGTTCGTGTATTTTTCGTGTTTTTCATTTTTTGTGTCGGTGCGTAACTCCCCCCCCCCCCATTTTCATTGCCCTCCCGTATTCACTACTATTGCATTGAGGACAATGCAAGTTTTAGCTTGGGGGAGTTGCACTTCATGCGTCATTTGTCTCTTTTTCTTCGTTATTTGAGTCGTTTTTCTCCATGTTTTTCTTTTTCTTTTTCTTTTCTTCTTTTTATCTCTTTCTCCTAGAGATGAACCCTATGATGAATTGCCACGAAAATCACACTCACACCTTGCACGGCTTCGATAATCACATTCACTAACCCTAGGATATCGAGTCCTCTTGTATTTCATGCATCGCGGGTCCACTTAGCTTTTTGTGAGTCGTGCGTCGTGCCTAGCTGTTTGGAGTGCTTCTACTTTGTGATTTTGATCTATATACCTACCCTTGGTTGACCCCTAGATTATCATGCTTCGATATTGAATATGCGGTATTTGCTTCTAATGTCTGCTTCTATATGCATGCTATTTATATCGTATACTTCATTTCGCATGTGTCGGGATTCCACAATTAAGGACTAGGATAACCCATTTAGCCCATGCTCTAATTAGCGAGAATAGTTTCATGTGCCCAAGTGTTTAGATTCCGATTTCTTTTTTGTTTTACTTGGTGCAAATCCCCTCGTCGTGTACCGTTCTCCCACTTGGGAGAGTACACATGTGTATAGCCAATATCCCAAAAATCCAAAAAAGGAGAAAAGAAAAGAAAAACCCAAAAAGAAAAGAAAAGAAAATTTTTGTATAGCCCGAAATCCAAAAAAAAATACAAATACCCAAACCCCAAAAAAATTCCTGTGTGAATATTTTTTCCTACTTGCCGAGAATAAAGGGAAGGCGAGAATTTGCACTGAGTGTTCTACTCCACATCATCTCAACCCACATCGTTTTCGAAAACACTTGGCGTGGGAACTTTTTAGCTAGTATCTCGGCTATAGTGGTGTGATTTCCTTAACCCTAGTTGTGGAGTCCCCGATGCATGATACGCTTCTATTCTTATACTCTTCTCATGCATGCTTGAGCTATATATTCACCACTTAATTCGAATCGAAGCGATATTTGGGTCATTTCTTTGTGTATGTGTATATGGAGCTTTATTGCACATCGTAGATAGTGACACCGTCTGCTAGCACACGACCGCACTCACTCGCACTTCACCGCGTGGGCCCACGGCATTTGTCTGGACTCGTATTCCTTAGTTTAGTGATGTGATTTGGTGTTTGCTTGCTTGGTGTGTCAGTTTTGACTTTGTTGGCCCTGACGGGCGATCTAGGATATAGAGTTTTCTTTTTCTCTCTTTCTCTCTATTTTCTCCCTCCGAGCTCCTACTCTCACTCGTCTTCCTCGAGGACGAGGAAGAGTTCAGCTTGGGGGATTTTGACGTGCGTTTATATTTCATATATTTGCGCACGTTTTCTTCCGTGTTTCTCCGTATTTTCCGCCGTCTTTTATTCGTTTTATCGTGTTTTCTTGTATTTTCTTGTTTTCTTTCACTTTTCCATGTTTTTTGTATATTTACAGGAATTTACAGCATTTGGGACAAAAAACGACGATATTCTGAGTCCCCAGAGCAACGGGAGGAGTCACGCGTGATCCAGGGGGTCAAACGACCAAGATTGCCACTTTTCAGCCCCCACCCGATCGGTTGGACACAGCCAACTGATCGGGTGATGCATGCGTGTCTGACCCGGACTGAAGCTGGAGCGAAGCGCAAGGTCAACCGATCGGTTCGCCGACCGGTTCATCCCAATAGAGTTCTCGGGAAAATGGAGCTGAATTCCAACCGATCGGGTGACCTTCACCCGATCGGTTCATCTGTAGCCGATTCCTCCGAAGGACGACCCGATCACGCCACCCGCTCTCCTCTGCACCCGGTTGATGCTCCCGAAGGCGACGGCCGAAGCAACAAGCCGCTCACCCGATCAGTTGACATTTCAACCGATCGGGTGGCCTTTTCGTCCCCTTTCGTGCACCGCTGCTCATTCATTGAAGATCTGCTATCATTTCAGAAGGATTTTGGGTGATCTCTTATTTTTCTAGCGTCGGCATCGTCGTTAGCTTTCCAACGATAGGTCGCATGCCAAAATCCGATTTTTCTAGATTTTTCTGGAATTTTCTGAGCGCAGCTATATGCTGAAACTGGCTGCAGTCTGGAATTTCATTTCACCCGATCGGTTGACTTATCAACTGACCGGGTGAGATCTGTTTCTGCGAATCTGAGCTCTCTGTTTATTCCACCCGATCGGGTGAGTTTCCACCCGATCGGGTGGGCCTTTTTTGACAGTTCTGAACCCGACCCAAGAGGGTTTTTGAGGGGTTTATAAATAGAGGTTGGGGGCACGACTTGGGGGGAGTTCTCTTTCAGTTTTTAGGGCTTTTTGCCCCTTCTCTTGTGAAGCTTAGGGTAGATTAGATTAGGTCTTTGCTCAATAAATCTTGTACCGGATTGTTGGATTCGAATCAAGATAAGTATTTTTCTTCTCTCATTTTCTATTGTATTGTGTTGTTTTCATTTTGCTCAATGGTGAATGTTTGTATGTTATTTGCTTTGCTTGTTTTTATGTTTCTCACCATGGCGTAGTGTTGATGAACCCTAATACGGGTTAGGGTAGGATTGATGCTTGGGTTGTTTCATTTGACTTGGTTGCATGGCATGTGTTCGATGAAATGTGTCAATGGGGATTTCTAGCAATCTGAGTCCAATTCGTACGGCGACACACTAGTTGTGTTGGGGGTTGGGGTCCGGTGCTTGTCCAGTCAAGATCCGCTTCGATGTATTGCTAGAAATCACATTTGACCTATTTGGCCATTAGGGTTACGCGGGGGTGTTTCATTGTCATTGGCGGGAAAAAGACCGCCTCTGACCGTCGGGCCAAGGGGGCATAAACTTGGCGGTTGACTCCCTAGCCATAGCTCACGCCCCTAGTGTAGACATGGAGTCCTCGCGCGTGGGAACGGCTTGGACGAAGTGTTGGGAGTTATCATTGTGGCCTTAATGCTCCCGGTTGCGGAAGGTGTTAATGGACATGGGAATGCCCACCTTCCGAAACCGGGTAGGCCTAGCGTGCTTGGCACCAACCGGAATATCGGGCCATGGACGCTAGGTACCACCTTTTGGGGCAATGTCTCACCCTGGGTCAAGTCAAATGCCAAGTGTCATGAGTGCTCTAGCCCGTGTTAGCGGGGATTCATTTCGTGTCTTTTTTATTTCTTCTCTATATTTCCACACTTCACCCATATCATCCGCGTAGCTAGCACACAACCTAGGCGAGGCTAGTAGCCACTCAAGCCATCCACCTCCCTGAGTTCGATAAACCCGCACCCTACACTAACCGTGCACTTGCGGTAAAACGACATCGCGCCCATACCGTAAACGGGGCGCCGGTCACCTTCCTCCATGTGTTGTTGTTGCTGTGTATCAGAAAAGCATGGCTTATCAGGTTCAGGAATGGGGGGTTCCATGTCTCCATGCTCCACGCTCGTCCCTCGTACATCAGAATCCAAGTGGGTGTCCGTGTGAGGAATTTTTTCCTAGTGGGAATTCTCCTTAGCTTCTTCTTGGATTGAAGGGTGCTCCGCCAAAACTTGGCATTGCGCATCTGTATGGCCAAAACAGATACAGTGACTGCAGCGAGGTGGTGCCCCTTCATATTTAGTGTCAATAGTAATTATAAAATCATCATCCATCTCAACTTCAAAAGAAGAGACCACAGGGGTTGAGGCATCTACTTCTATCAGACATCGGGCGTAGGATATTCTCTCCAGATATGCTGTGGCACGGTCTAGGCATATGGGTGTACCGATAACTGAGGAGATAATATTAAGTCCTTCAAGATTCCACATGAATAATGGAACACCATTGTCACGCCCCGCTTCCCAAAACGACGGAAGTGAAACGTGACTAAGGCCCGCTTGGGCCAGAGCTGTGATGCTCGGACCCAATAAGCGTCTGTGTGTTACTCCAAGACGAAGGAACAGGTCCCTGCAGGTTAGTACGGAACAACAAAAGTACTAAAAAGGAAACATTCATTTTATTCAAAAATAACAATCCAGAAGTACTGAGAGTCTAACAAAAGCCTGACTCGGCTACGACAACTGAAAGTAAACTACTGGTGCAAGCACCCAACCTAGACAGAAAATAAACGGTGTTACGCACCCAACTAAACTGCAGTTAAACCTCTGGATCCACAACGTGAAGATCTCTAGCTCTGGTCCTCCTCGGGCACGTACTCTGGGTCGACGTCCTCAGGCTCCACGTACTCTGGTAGGTCCGCCTCGTCAATGTACTCCGGCTCAACACCTGACGTACAGCACCCAAACGAAAGGAACTGTACGTCAGGTAAAGTCTACAAAAGAAGGTTAGACTCTACTGCAAGTGTACTAAAACTTTAAGCAATGATTTACTGGTTGGTTAGTATGCTGAGGTTATAACATAGTAACAAAAGAAGGTAAACGGAGCAGGAAAAGTAAAACGCGTCAAGTAGTAGCCGTAGCGAGTACTACGGACTACGGGACTAAACTAAACGGGTCCAGACAAGACGTGACAAGACAAGAACAAGACAAGACGTGTCACTAAGGTTCACGCATTTCGGTTAGAAGGCGGCCAGCACCTTCTCAACCGAGGAAATGCTCAACCATGTGCACGGGACAAGACAAGACAAGAAGTGTGTCACTAAGGTTCACGCCTTTCGGTTAGAAGGCGGCAAGTACCTTCTCAACCAGGGGAACGCTCAACCTTGTGCACTGGAACAAGACAAGACACATGTGACTCGAAGGGTTCACGCCTTACGGTTCGAGGGGGATCAGACCCTCTCCCTGTGCGCACGCTCAACCCTACCCCAACCCAAGTGCACAAGACAAGTCCGTACAAGGGATTACTCACTCTGTCGAGTGAGTGCCCTATTTCCCGCAAGCTGTGTATCAGTACAAGGGATCACTCACTCTGTCAAGTGAGTGCCCTATTGCCCGCAAGCTGTGTATGACAAGACACGACGTGACAAGACAGTGATGGTTATTCTAAGAGGTCCACACGCACGCACACACAAGATAACCCTAAGGTGTCAAAAATTGTTATTGAGCTTAGACTTCGTCGTCAAGTCTAAGCTGTCAATGGACGTCCCGGACGCTATCATTTCACGTCTGATTCTCTTTGTTCACATTCTAACAGTTCTAGAAGTCTAAGGCCTAAACACGGCCGAAAGTGCAAGTGAGTACACTTGCCTGCGGTGGCGAGTGTGTCGTCCGTCCGGAGCATCCCGTCCAAGCGTCTCGTCTGTGGTAGTCCGTCTGAAACAGGGTCACGACGACGGTGTCAGGTCGCGTTTTCAAAAATTCTATTAGGGTTTGTTTCTAAAATTGACGGGACTACCATATCAGTCAAAAAGTCACGTTTTGATGTTTTGTTCAGTCTAGATCGACATCTACCCTATGTGCACAGAAAAATTGTCCGATTGTCGATCTTCCCTACGGTGGTCAGCATTTTACAGATGCTGAAAGTAAATTTAGTTCAAGTTGTCCAATTTTAGTTTAGGGTTTGATGGATCTATGGTGTGGGTTCGCTACGTGTTAGGGGGGACCAACCTCTCCGGTGTTTGACGTAGGACGGAAGTAGAGTCTGAACAACGACCGATCTGAACAGCACGTCTACGGAACGTCTTCTTGCGGCAACGGGTGGATCTACGGCAATGAAGGAGAGGGGCAGTGATTTGGGAAGTCGAAACAGCGAGCACGGTGGATCCGCGAGCGAGGAGCGTCGTCACAGGCGCCCAACGGCTACGGAAAGGGTGGACAGCCGAGGGAGACACGATAGCAGCCCGTGAAAGGTGAAGGCAGAGACGAGGAGTCACGTGACAGCGAGCAAAAGGAGAACAAAGCCCCGTGGGTCCAAGACAGCGAGCAAAAAGAGGTCGAACGTCGAGCGAAAAGATCGCTGGAGCGTTGGACGTAGCTGGCCGGCCTGGGAGAGTTTTCGAAGGGTCTCTGGCCTGTGAAGGAGCTGGCCGTGACTGGGGGGCCGCGGGGTGACCACCTGACGGCAGCAGCGCCGTAAAAATCTCACAGCAGTAGCCGGCGGCTGCTGCAGTTGCTCTTGCTACAAAACCAGTCGTCGACGGTGGAGGCAGCAACGCAGGCGGTGGCGGGGTTCCTCTCCAGGCGGTCGAGGGCGCGGTGAGGCGCTGGAGGTTTGAACGACGGCGTCGTGAGTTGCAGCAGCGACAGCTGCTGCTGTGCTAATCTCCGCGCAAAGGACGGTCGGCGGGGTTGTTCAGGCGGTCGTGGGCGGTCGTGGGTGGTCGCGGGTGGCTGCGTGGGGAGGTGGCCGGCGACGGAGAAGGCCGGTGGGGGATTGAGATCGAGGGAGAGGGAGTTGCGAGAGGGAGGGAGATGAGATCTCAGGGGGGGTGTTTGCGTTGCGGCGGCTGCAAAATTTCACAGCCTAGGGTTGGACGTGAATAGATAGGGTTTGGTTTTAAAAATGAGTTCCCAATGCTATTCACCTATAGGATATTTGTTATTTGGGAGAGAGAGATAGAGGTAGGATGAGTGCAAGTAGGGGGAAAGGAGGGTGCAAACAGTGACAGAATCAAATCCCCTTGATACGTATGATACAACTTAGGGATTTGCTAAGATCTGCTTTCAAATTGAAATTTGAATTGATTAAGGCTAATCAATGGTTGGGATTTAATTAGGGGATAAGTTCTACTAGGGGCATCGGAAAAATAATCTGAAAATACCGGGACGATCGTGGAGACGAGAAGTACGGGGCTACATGGTCTGATCATGTGCTACGCCGACCAAAAATTAATGTAAAATCGGGAACTGGGTGTTAAGGCCAAAAGACCAAAACGCCCCTTCCATTAAAGCTGT
Organism: Scilla litardierei; assembly: GCA_030789695.1. Taxonomy (NCBI): domain Eukaryota; kingdom Viridiplantae; phylum Streptophyta; class Magnoliopsida; order Asparagales; family Asparagaceae; genus Scilla; species Scilla litardierei. Next base: position 77,859,031 of record CM061135.1, read on the forward strand.
TTCGCGAGAAAATGAGCCGCGAAATGACGTTCCCAAAAATTACTATAAAATTCTACACTTCCATACGATCACAACGGCATATCACATCGTACATGCCGAAACCAAGAAAGAGACAAATAAAATACGTGCACGATAAAGCACGTGCACGTAGAAAATCCATAAGGTCAGAAAGCGACCGTTACAACCATGCAGCTGGACCCAGACCGGCACAGAGGTTAAAATGTCAAGATCATGTCTCAGTTGGAGACTACATCTCTTAAGTACCACTAGGCGACCGTTAAATAGTCATGCCCCCCCCCTTCGCCAATATCCTTTCACACTCCTCTTGAGATTCGAATCTGAAGTAGAAAAATCTGTTCTCCTTGGTGTAGACCTGTATCGTCTTTTGGGTTTCCATAATCTCTCCATCCAAGCAATGATTTGAGCATAGAAGGGAATATCCCCTAAGACGTATCCAACTATTGTATTTTTTCCATCTTTCAGCCACATGCTGAACAAGCTCTCCAGGGAAACGTGCAAAAACAGATCCATCCGCTCGGGCCTTAGGTGGAATATGTGACATTCCCAGCGCCGCCCCATAAGTGCACCGATTAGCACAAACCTCAGACCAAGATTGCTTCGAAGCAGCAGGATCAACATTAAAATTAATCTTCGATCTGTCTGGTAACTTATCAGATAGGTTATGGGCATTCCCCTTGGGGCGGGGAGGAAACTTTGGATACCTGGGGGGAACGGTAGCCTTGTAAGTCAAGCCCCCTCTATTGATGAGCCATTTCTTATAATTAACTCCTCCCTGAGGATGCCCCCTTCTACGCACAACCATCCAGCCATCATCTGAGGTTCCATTGGCAGTTAGACGACTAGGCCCATGAGTAGAATTGAAGTGTTCCCCTGTGTCGCTCCGGCCTGAACGAATCCTCCCTGGTAAACGCCCTGACCCCCTAGCCGGAGCAAGGCCTGCCCAATCTGAACGGGCCCTCCAAAAGCCAAAGATGATGCCGCCGCCTACATGAGGGCGAGATCGTTGTGTAATCCCCGTAATCGATGGATTACCACCTTCGTCAACAGCACCATACACAGTCATAGGGTCACCAGAATCGCCATCACCACCGCTTTCACCTGCCATTTTTTTTTCACCACATGCTACACATTTATTTACTATATATATCTATATTATAAAAGATGGAAGTTATCAAGAGAAATTGGATAAGAGATATTGGAAAAGAGAAATTGGATAAGAGATATCTATATTATAAAAGAGGGATGTTATCAAGAGAAATTGGATAAGAGATATTGGACATGAGAAATTGGATAAGAGATATCTATATTATAAAAGATGGATGTTATCAAGAGAAATTGGATAAGAGATATTGGACAAGAGAAATTGGATAAGAGATATCTATATTATAAGAGAGGGATGTAATCAAGAGAAATTGAATAAGAGATATCTATATTATAAAAGAGGGATGTTATCAAAAGAAATTGGATAAGGGATATTGGACATGAGAAATTGGATAAGAGATATCTATATTATAAAAGAGGGATGTTATCAAAAGGAATTGGATAAGGGATATTGGACAAGAGAAATTGGATAAGAGATATCTATATTATAAAAGATGGATGTTATCAAGAGAAATTGGATAAGAGATATTGGAAAAGAGAAATTGGATAAGAGATATCTATAGTATAAAAGAGGGATGTTATCAAGAGAAATTGGATAAGAGATATTAGACAAGAGAAATTGGATAAGAGATATCTATATTATAAAAAGATGGAAGTTATCAAGAGAAATTGGATAAGAGATATTGGAAAAGAGAAATTGGATAAGAGATATCTATATTATAAAAGATGGAAGTTATCAAGAGAAATTGGATAAGAGATATTGGAAAAGAGAAATTGGATAAGAGATATCTATAATATAAAAGGGGGATGTTATCAAGAGAAATTGGATAAGAGATATTGGACAAGAGAAATTGGATAAGAGATATCTATATTATAAGAGAGGGATGTTATCAAGAGAAATTGGATAAGAGATATTGGAAAAGAGAAATTGGATAAAAGATATCTATATTATAAAAGAGGGATGTTATCAAGAGAAATTGGATAAGAGATATTGGAAAAGAGAAATTGGATAAGAGATATCTATATTATAAAAGAGGGATGTTATCAAGAGAAATTGGATAAGAGATATTGTACAAGAGAAATAAGATAAGAGATATCTATATTATAAGAGAGGGATGTTATCAAGAGAAATTGGATAAGAGATATCTATATTATAAAAGAGGGATGTTATCAAGAGAAATTGGATAAGCGATATTGGAAAAGAGAAATTGGATAAGAGATATCTATATTATAAAAGAGGGATGTTATCAAGAGAAATTGGATAAGAGAAATTGGAAAAGAGAAATTGGATAAGAGATATCTATATTATAAAAGAGGGATGTTATCAAGAGATATTGGAAAATAGAAATTGGATAAGAGATATCTATATTATAAAAGAGGGATGTTATCAAGAGAAATTGGATAAGAGATATTGGACAAGAGACATTGGATAAGAGATATCTATATTATAAGAGAGGGATGTTATGAAGAGAGATTGGATAAGAGATATCTATATTATAAAAGAGGGATGCTATCAAGAGAAATTGGATAAGAGATATTGGAAAAGAGAAATTGGATAAGAGATATCTATATTATAAAAGAGGAATGTTATCAATAGAAATTGGATGAGAGATATTGGACATGAGAAATTGGATAAGAGATATCTATATTATAAAAGAGGGATTTTATCAAGAGAAATTGGATTAGAGATATTGGACACGATAAATTGGATAAGAGATATCTATATTATAAAAGAGGGATGTTATCAAGAGAAATTGAATAAGAGATATTGGACAATAGAAATTGGATAAGAGTGATGTTATCAAGAGAAATTGGATTAGAGATATCTATATTACAAACGAGAGATGTTATCAAGAGAAATTGGATAAGAGATATTGGACAAGAGAAATTGGATAAGGGATATCTATTATATAAAAGACGGATGTTATCAAGAGACATTGATAAGAGAATTTGGACATGAGAAATTGGATAAGAGAATTTGGATATCTATTATATAAAACAGGGAAATTGAATAAGAGAAAATATAAGAGATGAGATTTTGAGGGATAAAAGAGGCGGTGGGGAATTTTGCACATACAACCCCGGTTTTTGTATTTTTACCTATGGACCCTCCCCACACACACCCACACTTTTTATTTTCACCCCTTCCGGCCATTTTTTCCAGTTCTATGAAGATTTTGAATCTTATCCTACTAGGACAAAGCTTTGTCATACGTGGCAAGTTTGTCCTTGGTGGTAATGACAATTTTTGGGGGACTTAAATTTTGGGGGAAAACTTAAATTTGGGGGGAAACTTGAAATTTTGTGGGAAAACTTGAAATTTGGGGGAACTTGAAATTTGTGGGGGAGAAAAACTCAGCCATTAAATAAACCGTGCCCTATGGGCACGGGTAATGACTAGTATATATATATAATCAAAAGATACAAGGAGTACAAAATATAAATTCAACTCCATGTACATCAAAAATATGATCGACATATATACAACATCATCTATCAGAACTCAAAACAAATCAAGATACAAACAGACACTCAAACTCTCAACCCTAACAAAATAAATCTATGCCTAAGAGTGAGTAGTCTCAGTGAAGTGTCAATCCAAATCAGCAGCTGAGGAGGTAGCCTACTCAACTTGGAACTCCTGGGCCTCTGAATCAACCGTAGTATCCTCGAGAAGAGGAGCAACAGCAACAGTAAAGGAGACATCCTAAGGAGCCGGAGAAGCAACCAACACATGAGCAGAGACAATATGATGCTCCAAAATCTCAGTGACGACTGGAGGAGGAGGCTGAGAAGGCTGAGGAATGGTACAAAAGATCTGAGATGATCATGGAAAGGAATGCCCTGATACTGGAGCAGCTGATGAAACAACTTATAGATACCAGACACCTTCTTGTCCAACAAGTCATGAGAGGGTGCAGTAGGGGAAGAGGGCTGATCAGAGGGTGGAATCGTGGATGAAGACGGAGCTGAAGAATACCGCATCTTCTTTGATGCCATCTGCAGAGCCGTAGAGGACTTCGACTTAGCAGAAGCATCGAGAAGAGTGTCAAGGGGCATGGGCTCATATGGAGACAGATCGATCGAAAATAATGACAAACGATGGAAAATAGGGCACGTACGAATGATAACAAAAAAAGATACCTAATCCCTGACGATCGATAGAGAAGGAGAGAACTGAACTCTTAATTGGATGATTGGGAAGAGAGATCGATGGGTGGATCTTCGAATCGACGAGGAAGTCGAAGAGAGCGGTTGAATTTCGAAGGAAGAAGACGAGGGAAGTCGACTCGGATGTAAGAGAAATCACTAAAATAATCGACGCCCTTAAGATTATAAATTAGGGTCAAAAGAATCTGGGTCGTTGGATCATCAGATCGATGGCTCAGATCGAGTTAAAGAACCGCCACAGAAGTTGACAGTCGACTGATGTACAATCGTCAGTCAACTGGTCGATAGGATAGAGATCAGCTTGGGTTGACATACAGTCGCCTGTTGAGTAACTCACAGTCGCCTGTCGGAGAGACAATCGACTGTAACTTACGCAACAGTCGTGTCTGACAGAGAATAAAAAATATATTTTGATAAAACAGAGACATCTCAAGATTAGGACAGGCGCCTGATGACCAACTTGCCTATGTGAAAAATTCAGTCTGGAGTAAGAAAAATTGAGTTGGGCAGGCGACTGTCGAAGGAATGACAGTCGTCTGTCCTGGTCCAAAAATGCACAGAGAGGCTAAAACCCAGAGGATTGAGACAACTCATCCTAGGACCTATACTCTAACACAACTCTAATCAAGAAAAAAATATCAAAATATTATAGATTAACTTACAAATCACGTAAATTAATCCAAACAATCGAAATCATCAAAATCTCATATATATCTCCACAAAAATATACGAGAAACATATATCTTATTAAAAAAAGATAAGTAAGATGATGATATGAGTTCAAGCATGATATAACATGAAGGTATGAACTCATATAATTTAGATTCACCCATAATCCCTAATTCTCCACGCAACCTCACAAATGAATCTTCTTTAAGAGGTTTAGTGAAGATGTCGGCGATTTGTTTTTGGGTTTCAATGTACTCTAAGATGATGTCCTTCTTAGCTACATGAACATTAATAAAGTGGTGTCTCACATCTATGTGTTTGGTATGGCAGTGATGTACCAGATTCTTGGAAAGACAAATTGCACTTTGGTTATCAACCATGATAGGGCAAGTATCAGAATTGACACCATAGTCTTTAAGTGTGTGTCTAATTCATAGAATTTGTGCACATGCAAGACCCGCGATGATATATTCTGCTTCAGTCTTGGATAATTATACCGAGTTCCGTTTCTTGGAAAACCAAGAAACTAGGGATTTTCCTAGAAAATGGCAAGTGCCACTAGTACACTTCCTATCGGATTTGCATTTATTGGTGACCTCTTGGAAGAGGAACGAGCCCCCAAACTGCATTTCTCTCAAATTGCATGAGCTCTTCTTCCATTGCAACTATCCAAGAGCTATCCTCACACGCTTCTTGGATGTTCATTAGCTCAATGGTAGATACAAATGCACAGTGAGAGAATTCATCAATTCTAGACCTCGTTCGTACACCCACACCAATATCTCTAATAATTTGGTCATGGGGGTGATTACAAACGGTTGGATAAGCTTTGGATATTCCTGCATCACTTGAAACATCTTCAACAATTTCATTAGTATTGTTGGTCTCAATAATAGAATCATTAATTTTAACATTACTAATGGAATCACATAAAACATCTACACTATCATCAACAACATGAGGAATATCAAAATCTTTATAAAATGATACGTGTAGTGATTCCTCGATCGTTGAAGAGGTCTTGTTGTATATCCGGTAGGCTTTGCTACGTGTGGAATATCGAACAAAAATTCCTTCATCGGATCTTGGCTCAAATTTATCTAAGTTATCGAAAGTGTTCTTTATAAAACATTTTGAACCAAAAAATCGAAAATATTTAACTTGTGGCTTTTTATCATAAAATAACTCAAAACAATTTTTGTTCCTTCGGGATCTCACTAGAGTCCTATTAAGCACATAACATGCCGTGTGCACCGCCTCCGCCCAAAATTGTAGTTCAAGATGACTATCATGGAGCATGGTATGGGCACACTCTATTAGGGTCCTATTCTTTCTCTCTACAACACTATTTTATGGTGGTGCACGATGAAAAGAAAAATTGTGAGTAATCCCGTTGTCATCACAAAACTTGGTGAAAGATTCATTCTCAAATTCTCCTCCATGATCACTACGAATAGTGATAATGGTGGATCATAAGAAATTTTGAACCTTCTTTGCAAATATAGTAAACTCTTCAAAATCTTCATTCTTATTGTTTAAAAATGAAACCCAAGTAAATCTAGAGAAGTCGTCAATGACAACTAATCCATAATGAGCATTACCTAAAGAGGCGGTTCTAGTTGGCCCAATAAATCTAGATGAAGTAAATCTAGGGGCATCTTAGAAGTTATGCCTTCTTTAAGTTTGAAAGATGACTTACTTAGTTTACCTCTTTGACAAAAATCACAAAAGTTTTTCTTACTAAAAAACAATTTTCGGAAAACCTCTTACTAGATCATGCTTAGCTAACTTATATAAGTGCTTAAAATGAACATGACCAAAACGGCGATGCCATAATAGTTGTTCATTTGTATTAGCAACTAAGTAATGTTCTATGGTTTTTGGAAAGTTCAAATAATAAATGTTTTTATGCCTGATACCGGTAAATAGAATATGTGAATCAATATCTACAATTTTACACACACCCACTTCAAAGTTAACCTTGTAACCCTTGTCACAAAGTTGACTAATGAAGATAAGGTTATGACATAAACCACTAACTAAATAGACATTTGTAATAAGTGGGTTGGAAGGATTACCGACTTTGTCTACTCCAATGATGGTTCCCTTTTGATTACCTCCAAAAGTGACCGTGGCACCATCCTTGATACTAATCACTTCGGAGAGTAATGTGGGATCTCCCGTCATATGTTTGGAGCAACCACTATCGAGTATCCATCCTTTTATTTTAGAGACAATATGACTTTTATTGCTCTCTTTCTTTTTCTTGTGCACCTACATAATATACCATAAGATCATGGTACCCAAGCTTTGTTGGGTCCAAGTGAATTAGCCCTTTGTTAGCCAAGTCCAAGTGGACTTTCGCTTTCCAACATAATTACCACTATTTATTACATCACTAAAATAGGAGTCAATATAAGCATTCCTATCAATTATGCTATTGTTCTTAGTACCCCAAATTGTGTATGTTTTGTGTGTCCTTTTCATAGTTGCATACACATTCGATTGATTTCTATGTGGTGAGTGCTTCATAGGAGCATGAGTTCTAGCATATGAAGATGGAGGTGGATAAGCATTGGACATATCTGGGTTGTATGCAAACTTAGGAGCATGCATGTTATATGCAACATATGGAGCATGCATGACATGAGGTGGATGAGCATACATGGAAGAATGATGTGTATGAAATTATGCACGTGTAGGGGCACATGCATGAGTATTGCTCATGTGTGGGTTTACACGTGTCAGTGGGTGTGGAGCATAAAAAGTGTCATTAGTGTCCACATGTGAAGTAGGAGATTTCCTACGTGAATGAGAGTTGGTGTATATATATATGCACGACCTTTATTTTGGTTTACACCCATAGTGTGTTTCTTGCCAAAAGGAAGAGATTGTGAAGTGGTGGCCTTTTTAGTAGTTTGCTACCAATAGTGTTTTGACACCACTTGTGGATGCACCGGAAGATGGCCTCACAAAATCTATAGTTACACCACTATAGGAGGTGCGAGATTTGGATGCATTTGCTTCCACATAACCAAGTCCAACACGATGTGTGGCCGGAAATTGGTTTGTAAGCAATTCATCCAAGTGCCTTTTCCTTATGTTAAAACTCTTAACTTGGGAGTACATGAGCTCATATTTCTCCTTAAAACAAGAAATATTGGTATCCAAAGTGGACACACGTGTTTTGAGCTCGTGCACTTGGGTTTTAAGAGAATCATTCTGATACCCAATTGTGTGTTATGTGAAGCTAGATCAATACTATAATTTTGATCTAGTTGAGATTTGAGGGAATTCACCTCATTTCTCAAGATGTCATTTTGAGAAACCAAAGTGGCTTTCTCAAGTGTAAGTATATCAATAATGGTGTCATTGTTGATAATGCATGGCATGGATGATTTGCTAACATTTGATTTCTTTAATATAGTATATCTAAGCATAAGTGATTGATACTTAGAAAATAATTCTTCGTTGGCAATACGAAGTTCATCTATGGTTACCTCGGGTTCATCGATGTCACTATCACTCTCATCGGAGAGTGGATCTTCTCGGGCCATGAAACACATATGGGCACTCTCAACCTTTTCATCCTCGGATTCACTTGAGGAATCTCCGCTAGAATCATCGAACGTCCCAACAAGTCCTTTCTTCTTATCCTTCTTGTATTTGTCGGGCTTGTGGGATTTTGGAGCTTTCCACTTTTCTTTGTTTCTAAGCATTGGGTAATCTTTATTGATGTGCTCCAGCTTGTTACACTTAAAACAAAGAGATGAAGTATTGTTAGTGGAATCAAATTTATTTTTGGAAGGAAATTTACCTTTGCGAAAGAAGTTTTGAAACTTCTTCACCATTTGTGCCATTTCTTCCAAGTCCATTTCGTTCTATGATTCTTCACTATCGGAGGATGAAGAAGTAGCCTTAAATGCTAACACTTTCTTCTTGGCCTCCGTTGGGTTCATCATTGCTCTAATCTTCAGTATGTTCTCCCTTCTTACTTCGTAAGATTTGAGAATACCAATGAGATTCACCATGGTGTAGTTCTTCATGTCATTGACCTCCTCAATGGCGATTGCTCTTCTTTCCCATTTCTAGGTCCTTCTCATGATTATCATCCTCACCTTTTCTTCTTATGTGTAGACTTGTCCAAGAGCTTCAAGTTCATTGGTGATGTCGGTGAAACGTCCGTACATCGTTGCAATGCTCTCATTATCCTGCATATGAAACATATCGAAGTTTTGTATTGCAACATATATAATTTAGACAAACTTACCTTGTTCGTTCGCTCGTGGGTAACGACTAGATGGTTCCATATTTGATATGCACTTTTACATGTGCATATCTTATTGAAACTCATCCGGATCTAATGCACTATGAAGAGCGTTCATTGCCTTGGCGTTGTTCACTTCAACAGACTTCTCGGAGGGAGTTCATTTGTCAAAATCCTCTTCGGAGGGTTCAACGTATTCCTTGTGGAGGGTTCGCTGAAGAGAAGCACTCCTAAGAAACGTCTCCATCCGGCATTTCCAATAGCCGAAATTCGTTCCATTGAAACACAGAGGATGAACTGTTCGAAGACGGTAGATGCACCATCGCGGTCGTGATTGTTGTACAAAGTCGGTGGAGGAACGTTATTGTTGTTGGATGCCATAGCTATACACCAATGCTCTGATACCAATTGTAAGGACCATGGCAATGAGGAAAACACTAAAAGGGGGGGTTGAATAGTGTTTATACAATTTAAAACGATAGTTATACCAATTTAAATTCCTAACCAACAATTAATACGGAATGTAAATAAACCCAAATTGAAACAATGCTAACACAAGGATGTTTCAAGGGTTCGAATTACCCAAGTCAACTCCCGACTTGTTCCCGGTAATCCAACGTCCCTTCCACCTGGATACCACCGGATACTCAAGTTAGAACCCTAACTTGAGGTTACCTTTAAACCCACTTGTAGCAACCCTACAAGTGAAATCGAAAATACAATCAATGTCCTTGACTCCTACAACTTGGGGGCAAGCAAACCACTATCACAAACCTAGAGTTAAATTAATATCGAAAGATATGAAATAATGAAATAGCAACACTTACAATCACATATGCCTTGAAGTAGAACTTGAAGGAGCAAGTGTGTTGTGTGTTGAGGTCTCCTTTGAAAGAGAGAAAAGCCCTTTCTCTAATTACCACCAATTGCCTAGAGGCTATCACTTTGATTCTAGTTGGAGAGCAAGAGAGAATAAGATTAAATTCTTGGGCTTTTGGATTTAAGAGCTTTGAAATACTAGAGATTGAAAGCTAGGGTTTTTCAAGAGTTGATCAAGAAGATGAGTACTTGAGTTACCCCTCAATGGAACAGTAGAAGCTCTCTTTATAGGTTCCCCAAAACCCCCAAACAGAATCCCCAAAAATCCCTTTGAAATCCATGGAGAAAAAGCCAACGGATAGAATTTACACAGTCGACAGTCGACTGTTGAAGAAAATACAGTCGACTGCTGCACTGTGTCAGAGGGTAGGTGAGAATTCAAATGGTAACTTACCACGTAGGACAGTCGACTGATGAAGAGAAGACCAGCGTTGGTAAAACTAACAGGCAACTGTAAATCCTTCTACATGTGATTGGCCGCAATATGGTTAATCTGAGAAAATCTAAGAAAGTTTTGTGAAGACACGACGGTGACTGATGTGGAACACACAGGTGCATGTGCCATGGATAGGCGACTGTGAAACCAACATCAGTCGACTGTCACTAAAACCTGAAACTTTTCAGAGAGCAGAGTCTATAGAGGAATCATAGACAGACGACTGTAGAAGCATTGACAGTCGACTGTGCCTTAGACATGCGATTGTCAATACAACATCAGTCGACTGGGCAGATGAAAATGAAAGTGATCTTTGGGTTGAAGATAGACATGCGACTGTTTAACAAATCATAGGCGACTGTAGCTTAGACAGGCGCCTGTATTTTGTACAGCAGTCACCTGAAAGAGTTAAAGCTAAAAGGCCCAAAAATCAATTGATTAAGTATGTGCATAACAGGCGACTGTAGAACAAATCACAGTCGACTGTTTTAAGACAGGCGACTGTAAATCGTTCAGCAGTTGCCTGTTGAAATCCCAAAATGCACATGCTTGAGAAATATGAAATGGATTCTAAGGAAATGTGATCTAATGATTTCCTAGGACATAAATGAAGATGTGTGTATGCTCCAACATAGTTTTACTTTCAAGCTACATATTAGAAGAGAATAAAAAGATTACATTTTGTAGAAGTCTCTCTTCTATCCAAAGTATGCGCTTGAAGTCTTATAGGAGCTTCAATCACCATCTTTAATCATCAAATCCACTTTTCATACTTTCATTGATCTTTGAGTGACATCCATTGCTAATTGATCTTCATGACATGCTTAAACAATGGATTAACTGCAAATAGGGGATTAGTCACAAGTATTTATGTTTGCTCATCATTAACACCAAGTAGGGAGAAGTCCTATACTCAACAGAGAGTTGGGTTGGCTCCCAGATTATAGCCGAGATAGAGGCAGTTTGGCAGGCGAGGGGAGCGGTCCCTCGACTTATAGCTGATATAGAACTACGTCGACAGGCGAGGGGAGTGGTCCCTCGGCTTATATCTGGGATAGAGGTAGTTCGGCAAGCGAGAGAAGTGGCCCCTCGACTTATAGCCGAGTAATTTGCAACGTCTTCAAAATATGACCCCCAATCATTTAGCTGGGTCGACCCGCGAGGGATTAGCCCTCGTTTGTATAACCGACCAGCCCGCGAGGTCTTCTAAATCATCCTTGATCATATAGCTAGTTTGGCCCACGAGGGAGTGTCCCCCAATCATATAGCTAGTTCGGCCCGCAAGGGAGTGTCCCCCAATCGTATAGCCGAGCTACCTGCAAGGGTAAGGAGAGTTCATCCCTAATCGTATAGCTAGCTCGGCCCGCAGGGGCCCCCGATCGTATAGATGAGCTACCTGCAAGGGTAAGGAGAGGTCATCCCAAATCGTATAGCTAGCTCAGTCCGAAAGAGAGTGGCCCCCAATCGTATAGCTGAGCTATTTGTGAGGGTAAGGAGAGTTCATCCCCAATTGTATAGCTAGCTCGGTGCCAGGGGCCCGATCGTATAGCTGAGCTGCCTGCAAGGGTAAGGAGAGGTCATTCCCAATCATATAGCTAGCTTGGCCCGCGAGAGTGTGGCCCCCAGTCAAGCTACCCACGAGTGTAAGGAGAGTTCATCCACTATCGTATAGCTAGCTCGGCTCGTGAGGGAAAGGCCCCCGATCGTATAGCTGAGCTGCCCTCGAGGGAAAGGAGAGGTCATCATGTATCGTTTAGCTAGGTCGGCCCGTGATGGAATAGCCCTGGATCATATAGTCGGGCAGCCCGCCAGGGTGCTGAGAGGTCATCCACGATCGTATAGCTAGCTCGGCCCGTGAGGGAGTGGCCCCGGTCATATAGCTGAGCTACCCGCTGGTGTTCTAAATTGATTTGCCACGGTCTGTTTTTGATCGCACGCTTTTCGTGCACGTACTCTTGTTCGTACACGTATTTATTTTGGACCTTTCTTGAATCCAAACCATATAGCTGAGCTACCCGCTAGTGTTCTAAGCTGATTTGCCACGGTCTGTTTTTGATCGCACGCTTTTCGTGCACGTACTCTTGTTCGTACACGTATTTATTTTGGACCTTTCTTGAATCCGAACCCTATAATGTAATATACTGTTGTGACCATCCGAAAGAGTATTAATTTGTGGAAATATTTTGGAACGTCATTTCATGGGTTATCCCCCCACAATTTGAGTTTGTTTGAAGAGGCGTCATGAATTTCACTTTTGTCTTGAGACCTTTTTATTTCCAGATTTGTTTCTTGTCCCTTTAGCCGTGATCAATCCCCTTAGTTTCGTTTCTCTCGTCGACACGGACGCCCCGGTATTTTTCACGTAATTATCGGGTTCCGTTTGACCCATTTATGCACTAATCTCCTCATTAATCAAAGTTTAAGCCTAAGTTTAACAAGATTAATTCTTCGAGCTTGGCTCACCCTCTTTTCCCCCTTAACTGTACCCTGCCCTCTCCCATTTACCCTCCCATTTACCCTCACACTACCCAAATCCTAATGTTGATTAGCAAGGGAATCAAATCCCTCATACATGTAACCACAAAATCAAATTGGCTATTCCCACCTTAAAACTACTCCTTCATTCTTCTCTCTCTCCTCCAAAATTTCTTAAGTGCACCCTTAATCAACCTATATAGCAATTTCCAACACATTAAACAGCAGCATTCCCTAGGGCAAGTTATATCATCACGCAAGTTTCTCATCGCGATGTCACCATTTCGAGCAGCCTCCCACGCAATTTCTTTCCGACCATCAACCCTAGACCCGTGACCTCTCTGACATAATCTCTGGCCTTCTCTCCACGTCGTCTGGCGACCCCCATCGAGCTCTCTCTGGTGAAACTCGGATCCATGGCCTATGCTCTGCCCAGCTTCACGCGTCAGCCGCCCGGTGCTGCCATCCTCCAGGCACAGCAGCGACGCCCCAGTGCTGTAGCAGCGTCACCAAGCGGCCATCTCCAGCCTTCATCGTCGACGCACAGTCATGGCAGTCGCTGCTCAATCACGACAGTCGCTGCTCAAGGCGATGTCCGCGACACAGCTAAACCTCTGACGCACGGTCACGGTGGCAGCGACCTCTCTTCGCGTCGCAGCAACGCACAGCGACCCCTCATGCGGCAGTGGCCTCTCCTCTCGTCACTCGACCATCCCCTAGTCAATGTCCCCTCGCGCAATGTCCCTCTAGCCGTAGACGACTCGCGACGCTCTCCCGATAGCTTCATGGGATCATCTCTTTGCAACGGTTAGTAACGTTGTGATATCACGTTTTATATCTATTGCTATTAGTTGTTGAACCATTATAGATGATGAACTTACTTAATAAAATGTTGTTTACATGCTATAACATTAATATAGATGATAACTTGATAATGTGTAGGGTAGACATCTTGTACACGCGACTTCTAGTTAATGATAGCCTAGGTTGCTTGAAATTGTTGTATGCTTATTCGTGCTAGCAACCTGATGTAGTTAACGTGATAATAATTTAACGATCATTATTAATGATGTGTCACCCATCTTAGGATAGAAAACTTAATTAAAATTGGTTCATTAGACGTTTTAAGGTTGTCTAATAATTTTAGTCCGTCGTTACGATATTAACTGAACACGTGATTTATCAACAGAGAACCTGTTGTTCCGTACCGTTCGCGAAACTAGAATCCAACCCCTAACGTCACTACCCGACGTCAGAGTAGCTCTCGCGTCGTGTTGAGGTAAGTCTCTCCCCGTAGGAATCCCACTTTGCATGTTAATCAACTTAAAAATCATAGTCTCTGATCGCTTTTGTAACTCACTAATCAAGAATAATAAATTAGGACTATAGGCTGGACTGCGATCTGAACACATAGGTAGACTCGGACTTGATTGACGGATCGCAACTTGGTTGTTTTAGGCAAGTGATACTTGCCAGTTTTTTGTTTAGGCCACGTCTTAGGCCTTTTTGTATAGTAGCGTAAAAGAGACTAGGCGGTGAAATGATAGTCTCCTAGATGCCCCTTTTTGATCTAGCTTGACAACGAAGCTAGATCTGACACCTTTATCATGCTTGCGTTCATGCTGCCATGCCATGTTTAATTTCAATTAACGGTACGCAATTTAACTGCTCATTGACATGTCATTTCATGCCTTCAATGTTTAATCGTGATTGCGTAGCACACGCTACACTTATTGTAATGATTGAGGCTAGGTGCACCCCTATGCCTTATTGAAAAACACTTCCTGGCTCGTGATCCAGAAGATATACACGTGGAGGGGTAGGGTTAAGCGACCACACAGCATAGAAGTGTGCCCGTACAGCCACTTCAGCTGTAAGGCGTAAACTTTGGGATTGGGGTAGGGTTAAGCGACCACTCAGTGTAGAAGTATGCCAGATCAGCAACTTCAACTGTAAGGCATAAACCATGTGCACATCGTGAAATGATAATGTTCGTGATATGATAATGTTCGTGACTCGTGAAACAATGTTTTTCGTAGCTTCTGCTACGACGTGCATGTATGTCATCATGTCATCTTAATTTCTTGCATTCTTTAAATGTCATTTCATTTCATTATATTTAGAACTGCTAGTCACTTTATTTTATTTGTATCCTTACACAAAAGTTCTCCGCTTTCTTTGGGAGACTTTTACTGACATGTACCCTTTTCTCTTTGGGTGTCACATGTCAGGTTTTGAGCCTGACTTAGTTGCAGAGGACGACAGGTTGTTGACGTTCAGTTCGAGGATTCCGGTCCTACCCTTAGTCTCAGCCGGTGACTCTCTTTACTTTTGTTTCGGCCATGCTTTAGGCCTATTGTTCAGACTTGTACTTTTATGACTATTCTGTGATGTTGGAATAATTGTTGGATGTTTTATTGGTGGATGTTCTTTTATCTGCTTCATTATAATTATTGTTGTTTCGTCGCAATGCAAGGACATGCTATTATTTGTTATTTTTACAGACACTTATCAGACTGTAGCTTCACAGCTCCACGTCTGAGCGGACCTCCTCACGTCTCGCCATCCATATTAGGGAAGCGGGGTGTGACAGGTTTTGTTGGTGGCCCATGCAGGTCCTTTTTGCATCCGCAAAATATCAGAACAACAATAATGATAACAACATCCAATTAAATATTCGAAACATCCAAGTCATGATTAAGTCTAATCTGGATGTTTTCTTGTCTTAGATGGTAGGAAGACTTCGGTAGATGTCCAGGTTTGATAGTCAGGAGCCTTTGTCAAGATTTAGTTGTACTCGTCATATGTTGCCTTAGTAGTCTCTCACCCAGCCCTGACCATATTAGACTTTTAGAGCTTTTCTTTTAGCCGTTCGTTGAGTCCATCGATTTCGGGCCCAGCAGAACGTAATCTTGATACTCTTAGGACCCCACCCTGAGACCTCTATTACAGCCTAGTCAATTAGAGAGTCTTAGCGCTAAGTCTTCCTGATCTCTAGTTGGCCGGTGATTAGAACCACTGATCTTTATCATCTTCCTAATAATTGCACTTCTGTGTCATCGACCGTAGAATCCCATCGTGGTTTTTCATGAGCCATATCCTAGGCGTATTCATCGTGTGATCATATTCATTGCTTACGATTCATGTGATCGCTTCCTGATGATCATCATTAATCTTTCGAATCTTCTACGTTGCAAATCTTGATTCTTCCAAAGGTATTTTCAATTTTCCTTATTAAAATTTGTTTTCGCTCAGTTTAACTTCTTGAAAGCCCCTTCCTATATATTTAAATTCCTTACTTTTGATTGGGTTAAATTCTTTCGTAGATTTTGAGGTCTATTGGTTGTAATTTTAACTACTATCTCATAATCATTCCCTGACCTAGATCTTTCGTATTTCGGTTTTTAAAACTTTATTACCATTTTTAATAATTCAATATATCTTTCCTTCCATTTCTATGCTACTAAATTTATCATTATTCTTCCATTCACCGTATATACTTTAGAATATTTTTCTAAGCTAAATAGAATTTCAATATATTATTATATATCAGATCTATGTTCATCGTGCACATATTTCAAAATTTTCGTATAAACCTATATTCATTTACAACCTGATCACTGTCTCACCCTACTCATTATTTCCTTGTCTCAACACTTTTTCCGTGTTTTAAAATTTTTACCGTTGGCTTGCCATTTCTACATATTTTTAAGAGTATATATATATGATACCACATTTTACACATATCCTTCTTTCATCTATTTAATTACTTGGGACAATATTTTTGTCTCACCCAGCCAGCTATCTCCTTATCCTCGCCCATCTTCTGCACCCGTTCTTTCCGATCTTGTTTCGTTACGCTCTTTAATCTTGGTTTCCTTTCTCTTGCTTAGTCACCCTACTAGTGCTTGCCGTTGCTTATGTCAACTCTAGTTTAGTGGTAGGCCCTTTGGTTTTTGGGATGTAGTCGTGATGCATGAATATAGGTAGAGTGTGTGAACATGTATGAGTGTGTTACCCTAAGGATATTAAGGATTGTCTCTAGTGTTATATATGTATACTCAGTGTTATTCGTGATATATATGTAAATTTGTATGAATAATATTAGTTATGTAAGTGTGGATAGATATACCACTTAGGAATGTCTGTATATATTGAAAATTGTATTGGAGTATATACTAGTAGTGTATGTAGTTTGAAGATATTTGTAAATGCTTGATATATATAAATTAGTAATTCATATGTATGTTAAGTGTAATGATAATATGTGTACTTATAGTTAAGTGAGAAGGCATATTATATAACATATATGTTAGTACGTGTGAGCGTGTGCTCGTGCGTAGATATGTACTGTGATTAGACGTAAGTAGTTATATAATTGATGCATGAGTATATGTGATATACGTATGGTAATAGGGTTATAATTTTGTTTGGTATTTCTTACCTTTACGGGAAGTTGTACGTGTGCGCGTATACCGTGAGGTATACACGAATATGGTATGCCTTAAACTATGTATGGATAAGTAGATGTGTTGGTATACTAATTATAGGTAGATGGCTATGGTGTCTATATATATATATATATATATATATATATATATATATATTACATGTATGTGACTATATGATGAATGCATGTATTAGAGGGTGTATTATAATCATACGTGTGCTGATATTTGTAATATTATTATAGGGTGAAAAGTGATTGCATTATGTGGGCTTTAGTGACTAAATATAGTGATTGATATTATGGTATGTATGTGGCTATGATGTATACATATTGGAGTGGTAATGGTATATGTATAGATACCGTGTTATATATATAGAGTTTTCTGATGTGGGTTTTGAGTCTCACTCAAGTTTGAGTGGGTAAACTCTAAGTGTATTGTTACATATGTCTGTGGTTTGCGTGTAGTACCATGAATATAGTGATAGAGGATGTATGTATAGTGATAGGATTGTTTGTGCCTGGCTGTGTTACGCACATGATTGTGGATGGTTATACCAGTATATAGTTATAGGTATTGGTCTTGTGGTATAGTTATTTACTAAGGACTTACCTGTGTGAATGTATATGTGCTAGCTAAACTAAGTGTGTGGATGTGCTAAGTATATAGCGGTATGGGTGTTATGTATAAATGATTTAGTAGCATGTGTGGGTGTGCCCAGGCACGGATAAATATGTGCTTAATTATAGGTACTTGTAACTGTAGTATGTGTGGTGTGTCTTGCATATAGTTATAGGACTGCATGTGATGTGAATATATGGTGAAGTATCTGCGTGCATTGAATACTTATACATTTGAGAAATGGTAGTAATGGTGACTATATATTAGATATAGTAAACCTGATTTAATATTGTGTAGTGTGATTACATGTGTTGATATGTTTGGTGTTGGATGTATACTAGGAGATATAGGATTAGTATATCCATGTTTGCTTGTATATAGGTAGTTATCTATATGTGTAGAATTACGATGGTATTTGCTAGTGTGAAATTATTTTCATGTAAGTATGAGTGACTTGGTTATGTGATAGTGTATTATAGCTACATAGGGGATGTACGTGACTACATGAATAATTGAAGTATTTGTATGAATTTGACTGTCTATGATAAGTATAAGTATAGAAAGTGCATGTGTATACATGTATGTTGTATTAATGTTTGACTGTCTAGTGGAATATTAGCACTTGGAGTGACTATACCTGGTTGAATTATAGTGTGATTGGGGTAGTTACTAGAAGACTAGTAGATATGTTATTGTAGTTAGAAAGTCCGAGGACGGACTTTATTCTAAGGTGGGTAGGATGTCACGGTCTGTTTTCGATCGTACGCTTTTCGTGCACGTACTATTGTTCATACACGTATTTATTTGGACCTTTCTTGTATCTGAACCCTATGATGTAATATGTCGTTGTGACCATCCGGAAGAGTATTAATTTGTGGAAATATTTTGGAACGTCATTTCACGGGTCGTTCCCCCACAATTTGACTTTGTTTGAAGAGGCGTCATGAATTTCACTTTTGTCGTAAGACCCTTTTATTTTTAGTTTCGTTTCTCGTCGCCCTAGCTATGATCAATCCCCTTAGTTTCATTTCTCTCGTCGACATGGATGCACCAGTATTTTTCTCGTAATTATCGGGTTCCGTTTGACCCACTTGTGCACTAATCTCCTTATTAATCAAAGTTTAAGCCTAAGTTTAAAAAGATTAATTCTTTGAGCTAGGCTCACCCTCTTTTCCCCCCTAACTGTACCCTGCCCTCTCACATTCTCTCTTCCATTTACCCTCACACTACCCAAATCCCATTGTTGATTAGCAAGGGAATCAAATCCCTCATACACGTAACCACAAAATCAAATTGGCTATTCCCACCCTTAAAACTACTCCTTCATTCTTCTCTCTCCTCCAAAATTTCTTAAGTGCACCCTTAATCAACCTATATAGCAATTTCCAACTCATTAAACCGCAACATGCCTTAGGGCAAGTTTTATCATCACGCAAGCTTCACATCGCGCCGTCACCCTTTTGAGTAGCCTCCCACGCGATTTCTCTCCAACCATCAACCCTAGACCCGCGACCTCTCCGACCAAATCTCCGGCCTTCTCTCCACGTCGTCCGACGACCCCCATCGAGCTCTCTCCAGCGAAACTCGGATCCACGGCATGTGCTCCGTCCAGCTTCGCACGTCAGCCGCTCGGTGCTGCCATCCTCCAGGCGCAGCAGCGACGCCCCAGTGCTGTAGCAGCGTCGCCAAGCGGCCATCTCCGGCCTTCAATACCGATGCACGGCGCTGCGTCGCCCCGTGTTCTGCCCAGCAGTGCTTCTGGGCGCTATCAACAGTAGCGCCGCCCTTTGCGCGACTGCCACCGCGGCAGCACCGCCCACGGCGCCGCCCAGCGACAGCAGGCCTCATCCACGTCGACCTGACCCCATAAAGCCACTGCTCAATTACGAAAATCACTGCTCAAGGTGTTGTCTGCGACACAGCTAAACCCCGACGCACGGTCTCGGCGGCAGCGACCTCACTTCGCGTCGTAGCGACGCACGACGCCCCCTCACGCGGCAGCAGACTCTCCTCTCACCGATCGACCATCCCCTAGTCAATGTCCCCTAGCGCGATGTCCCTCTAGCCGTTGACGACTCGCGACGCTCTCCCGGTAGCTTCGTGGGATCATCTCTTCGCAACGGTTAGTTACGTTATGATATCATGTTTTATATCTATTGCTATTAGTTGTTGAACCATTATAGGTGATGAACTGACTTAATAAAATGTTGTTTACATGCTAGTAACATTAATATAGATGATAACTTGATAATCTACAGGGTAGACATCTTGTATACGCGACTTCTAGCTAATGATAGCCTAGGTTGCTTGAAATTATTGTATGCTTATTCGTGCTAGCAACCTGATGTAGTTAACGTGATAATAATTTAACGATCATTATTAATGATGCGTCACCCATCTTAGGATAGAAAACTTAATTAAAATTGGTTCATTATACGTTTTAAGGTCGTCTAATAATTTTAGTCAGTCGTTACGATCTTAACTGAACACGTGATTTATCAACAGAGAACCCGTCGTTCCGTTCCGTTTGCGAAACTAGAATCCAACCCCTGACGTCGCTACCCGACATCAGAGTAGCTCTCACATCATGTTGAGGTAAGTCTCTCCCCGTAGGAATCCCACCTTGCCTGTTAATCAACTTAAAAATCATAGTCTCTGATCGCTTTTGTAAGTCACTAATCAAGAATAATAAATTGGGACTGTAGGCTGGACTGCGATCTGAACACATAGGTAGACTCGGACTTTATTGACAGATCTCAACTTGGTTATTTCAGGCAAGTGATGCTTGCCAGATTTCTGTTTAGGCCACGTCTTAGGCTTTTTTGTACAGTAGCGTAAAAGAGACTAGGCGGTGAAATGATAGTCACCTAGACACCCCTTTTTGATCTAGCTTGACAACGAAGCTAGATCCGACACCTTTATCATGCTTACATTCATGCTGTCATGCCATGTTTAATTTCAATTAATGGTATGCAATTTAACTGCTCATTGCCATGTCATTTCATGCATTCAATGTTTCATTGTGATTGCGAAGCACACCTACACTTATTGTAATGACTGAGGATAGGTGCACCCCTATGCCATATTGAAAACCACTTCCTGTCTCATGATCCAGAAGATATACACGTGGAGGGGTAGGGTTAAGCGACCACTCAGCGTAGAAGTGTGCCCGTACAGCCACTTCAGCTGTAAGACGTAAACTCTGGGATTGGGGTAGGGTTAAGCGACCACTCAGTGCAAAAGTATGCCAGATCAACAACTTCAGCTGTAAAGCGTAAACCCTGTGCACATCGTGAAATGATAATGTTCGTGAAATGATAATGTTCATGACTCGTGAAACAGTGTTTTTCGTAGCTTATGCTACAACGTGCATGCTTTTCATCATGTCATCTTAAATTGTTGCATTCTTTAAATGTCATGTCATTTCATTATATTTAGAACTGCTAGTCGCTTTATTTTATTTGTATTCTTGCACAAAAGTTCTCCGCTTTCTTTGGGAGACTTTTGCTGACATGTGCCCTTTTCTCTTTGGGTGTCACATGTCAGGTTTTGAGCCTGACTTAGTTGCAAAGGACGACAGGTTGCTGACATTCATTTCGAGGATTCGGGTCCTACCCTTAGTCTCAGCCGGTGACTCTCTTTACTTTTGTTTCGGCCATGCTTTAGGACTATTGTTCAGACTTGTACTTTTGTGACTATTCTGTGATGTTGGAATAATTGTTGGATGTTTTGTTGGTGGATGTTCTTTTATCTGCTTCATTATTATTGTTGTTGTTTCGTCGCAATGCAAGGACCTACTATTATTTGTAATTTTTACAGACGCTTATCAGACTGCAGCTTCACAACTCCACGTCTGAGCGGACCTCCTCACGTCTCGCCATCCATATTAGGGAAGCGGAGCATGACATGATCAGTAGACCTACACACTTTGGTAATGTCAGAGAGAATGTTTATCATGCCCTGCTTCCTATTATACTTGGGAGCGAGGAAGCGAGCGGGTTTGTGATGTGCTTAAAACAAGGAGGAGTACCTTTTTTCTTTATTTCTTCATCCTTGTTTAAACACACTAAGTGTATGTGTAAAATTGCAGGTCCTTGCATGCGGATTTAAGAAACAGCTCAAACGACATTATTACATACCAATCGTACAATAAGTAAGATACATCTTGGGCCTAGCATGGACAATACAACATAGTATAACAAATTACATTATTAAACTAACAAGTGCTGATGTGAAGGTAAATGAAAACGCCCTAGTCCTCTGTGGGCTGGAACTCCACGTAATCCTCGAGCGATGGTTTGACTTTTGTAGTAGACTCCTCTAAAAACTCACTCACAAGTCATGACGGACATTTCATAAGAAAACAAAATGAAATGCCTGTCAGCGAGGGTAACTCTGCAAGTATATCCCCATAATAAAAACGAAGTACGCATACATATTAGAGAGGCATGAGATAAAGCATAACATGAGCATAAGTGTGGTATAATAAAAGCATGGTAGGAATATAGTACTAACTTGACATAGTAATTAAAGACATGGTCTGAGTATTGTATGAACATGGTATAATTAAGAGCATGGTATGTCACAGTAGTTAAGAGCATGGTCAGAGTATTGTATAGTAAGAACATGGTATGAATATAGTGGTAAAATATGATCATGGTATATGCTCTATATGAACATAGTAAGAGCAATTGAAACATGATGTAGTAGCATATATAACATGATCATGATGTGAACACATTATAAGCATATTAAGAGCATAATAGGAACATGATACTAGCTAGCAAGCAGTTAGGACTTTTAATAACAGTAGCAATATGAAATGAAAAGACTGCATGGGATATTAAAGCAATAATTAATGATCAAATGTTTTAGTGCTAAGTCCATGTTCAGGAGTACGAAATATGACCAAAATACGCCACGTCACGGGAGCTACCCGTGACGCTACTCACCGACCCCATAGGACGACGGTCAAGTTACTAACCTCCATGTGTGTTGGAGGTATTTGATGGGTGGATCCAATCACTCTGTATCACCTGTAACCATAGACTACCCAATCCCACTGGTCAAGTCAAGTGTCGGGTCAAAGTACGTGTATTATCAATTTGTAATCCATGCAATATTTCCATCAGTTAATACAATCAGTTCCATACAGTTGCATCATAACATATGCATATGGCCAGTCTACAGTATCCCATGAGTTTATATAGAAGTTCAAAATAAGTATAATGCGCGTGACAAGTCGCCAATTTATGATATAAATGTTTTCACCACTTTAATCATGAATTTACTATATAAGAAAGAATCCGAAAACATTTTCAGTTAAGCATATGAATTTATCTAAGTAGTAAATAATTTCCTAAGTCTATCAAGCATTTTTCATGATTTTAAACAGTCAATAATCAATTTTCTAGATTTAAAATGACCAAAAACTAATTTTTAAATCAAGATTTGATTTTCATGCTATATATTCAAAGATTTATAAAGGGCAAACTATATGTCAGGATTTCTCCAACAAAGGGTCAAATTGAACATATTAACTAGCAATACAACATATATTTTTCTCGTACGTCAGTGTAAGTGAAAATTTTACGATATACATCTTTAAATGATGATCACTTAATTGGGTTTTATCTTCAAAAATTTAATGTAGGAAAATACTTGTCTTTTAGTGATGAAACTAGCACCAATACATCTGTTTCGTCGAACTGGATTTACTGGCTCTTCTCGTGTATTCTCTCTCTCTCTCTCTCTCTCTCTCTCTCTCTCTCTCTCTCTCTCTCTCTCTCTCCCTCTCCCTCTCCCCAATGAGGGCTGGAGAAGCGGGCGACCCATACGGTGGATCATCTGGCGGGGGCGGTGAGTTATCGGACAAAGGGAAGGGCGATCCGGGCGGTGGCCCATCTGGAGAGGGAGGTAAGAAGAAGGCCGATCATGAAGAGGGTGGTTGGCGCTTGGTCAAGAGGAAGGAAAGGCCCTTTTCCGACCTAAAAACTTTCATCTTGGTGGGGGCAGCAGCATCTCCAACAGGGGGGCATCAGATCAATTGACAACAGCAGAGGGGGGTGAGAACAACTCAGGTGAGGCCTGGCCCCTCTAGAAATAAAGTTCATGATGGAGATGGAAGCAAGGTGTTTATTAAATTTCCTATGAGGCCAAAAGTATCCATCAAAATTGATACCACGACAGCAAAATTATCGTGGTCAGATGTGTGCGCTAATAGACGCACTTATAAGGAATCCATGACCATGACTCTAGTGCCTCCAAAGATCAAAGAACACGGAACGGCTATTGCACGAGTACCTGACACTCTAGTGGAGCGTGGGGCTGAATAATGGAAGAACACGCTCGTGGATTATGTGCTCGAGGATGTCCCCTACTATGGGTAGATCCTGGCATGGATGGAGAGATTGTGGAAGCTTAAAAAAGGGTTCAGATCTATAGTAGGGATAATGGGTTCTTTTATTTTAGATTTGAATCTAAGGAAGAATGTGAGAGGATATTACACATCGGTCCCTGGCTCTTTGATGGGTGGTTAGTTGTGCTTAAACGTTGGAGTTCAACACTTCGACATGACCGTTTCATCCTCACATCAGTCACAGTGTGGGTCCAGCTACATGGTGTACCGTTCAGCATGTGGAATCTAGACATACTGAATATAATTGTGTCGATATTAGGCACGCCATTGTGTCTAGATCGAGCGACAGCATAGTTGGAGAGAATCACATATGCTAGATGTTTGGTGGAGGTTGATGCGAAGAAACCTCTCCTGAAATCTGTTGGGGTCAAATTGGATGATGGTACTTTAATAACTATTAATGCAAATTTTGAAGGAGAGCCCCCCTCCTTGTTGTAGTCTTTGTGTCTGTTTTGGACATTCTTATACTCAATGTCATGCACTAACTAAGCTCCCTTCAATCCATGGCAAAGCTCAGGAGGCGAAGGATCCAGCGGAGGGAAAGAAAATAAAGGGTGGACAGGATTCCACTGAGGGGAATGGCGACATTGTGGGGACTTAAGCACTATGGGTCTGACAATGAGAGAGTGGAATTGGGGGGAATGAAGCAAGCCAAACTGTGTCTAAGGCTAAGGGAGACACAAACAAATCTGAGTCTTTAATTCAGGAAGTTGCAATTGACACTGAGGGGGAAATTGATGATCCTAAGGGGGAAATTGATGCTGGCATCACTGACCCCGTACCTGAAACTGTGATGGTGGGTACATCTTTAAACAACAATGAAACATATGTTGATGGAAATGAGGAGGAAGAAATGCATGGGGAGGACCGAAGGGAAACAGAGGATCTATCAATCGAGGACGTTGGGCAGGCTCCTGTTACAGGCCGGAATAGTTCACATGCACAAGGAAGCTCCCACCCCATAAACTCTAATTCTACAACAGCCACAGGCGACACCAACATGCCCAGACCGCTGCCATTGCTGCTGGATAACGCGTTGGATAATGACGTTGATAAAATACCAGATCACCTCACATACGATAATCCTGTGTGGGATGCTGAACATGCAGAACTTCAGAGAAAAACTGAGGCCGATCGACCAACCCAAAAGAAGCATGCATCTCAACCATCTGCAGTCGTCACCACTAGAAAGAGCTCCAGGCTGAAGGATGGCAGCCTAGTGAGACAACAACCCAACCCCCATTAATGACTGTCTTCATCTGGAATACACGAGGCATCAACAACTCGGTGAGGCAAAGAGATCTTAAAGATAGACAGAAAGTCTTGAAACCATCGACAGTGGTTCTTTTGGAGACCAAACTGAGATCAGGTACCATTTCGACAAAACTTTGTATTCCCAAACACTAGATGGTGATTGATAACTTCTCTACTCATAGAGGGGGACGGATTTTGCTTGGATTCGATCCATTCGTCTGGCAAGCTAGTATGAAGTCTTGCTCTAGCCAGCACATCTCTGTTAGATGTTGCAATGTGGAGGGATTCTCACTAATGCTAATGGCAGTTTATGTCGCAAATACTAATATAGAGAGAAAGGATTTATGGAAGCAGTTGAAATCTGATGCCGCAAATATGAAAATTGTAGCTTGGTTAATAGGGGGGATTTCAATTGTGTTCTTTATGCCAAAGACAAGGTAAGAGGGTGAAAATTAGATGCGGGTATCGTGGAGGAGTCTAACGAGTGCATAAGCAATTGCTTCCTTCAAGAACTCAAAAGTATCGGAACTCGACTCAGTTGGTGTAACAAGCAGCTAGGCAGCAGGCATATCACAGCTCAGCTAGATCGGGTCTTCTCCAATGCTAAGTGGATTAGCAAGCTCTCGGAGTCTTTTGTCGAATATTTGGACCCTCACACGAGCGATCACTCCCCAATGGTGATTAACCTTCATGCCCAGGTACCATCCAACCACAAACCCTTTAAATTCTTCAATCACTGGACAAACTGGGCAGGATTCAAAGAACTCATTGCGGGAAATTGGAATCAATACTTATTTGGTTCCCCTATGTTATGTGTCGTCCAAAAACTAAAACGCCTAAAGCCTATGCTTCGAGACTGGGCCAAATCAAAGGCTGTCGAAAATTGTATCCCCAGTTGCCGCAAAATGCTTGAGGAGACTAGGGCCAGGCAGGATATTCACCAGGATGCTGACCTGCAGCAAAAAGAGAAATATCTATCAATGAGTTAGCAATGCTCATGGGGCAGGAGGAGGACATGTACCGTCAGAAGAGCCGCCAGAATTGGTTGAGTTTGGGCAACAAAAACACAAAAAAAATTTACACATCTATGAAAGCGAGGCAAGGGCACAATAATTTGGGGCATCTTGTCGACGCAAATGGGATTCAAAATAGATCATATGATGAATTGAAGATTGAAGTGCCCAGATTCTATGAAGAATTATACAACCAGACGCACTATTGGAATATATTTCGAAACCTTGTTCCTAAGCGGAAAGTTACGAATGAGGTAGTTGTATGGCTTGAAAGAAGAGTTTCAAAAGAAGAAGTCAAAGAAGCGGTATTTCAAATTGGAGCTGATAAGGCTCCGGGGCCTGATGGCTATAATGGCTTCTTCTACCACTACAATTGGAATCTAATTGGGGATGAGATCACAGTGGCGGCCCAATCCTTCTTCAGATCAGGTACCCTACTGTGCCAAATTAACCACGCCTTCCTCACGTTGGTGCCCAAGAGTTCAAATGCTCTGGGATAAGGGGACTATAGACCGATTGCATGTTGTTACGTTCTATATAAAGTTATCAGTAAGGTGTTATGCAACATGCTAAAGGTAGTTAGTCATGAGCTCATTTCGCCACACCCGACGACATTTCTTAAGGGAAGACTCCTCTCAGACTGTACCATATTGGCTCATGAACATATTCGGGATTTTATCAAACATATGGAAGCTAGAGCCTGCCTAAAGCTGGATCTGAGGAAAGCATTTGATAGCGCCAATCGAGAATTTATATATTTCATCCTGCATCAATTCGGATTTGCTAGGAATTTCATCAATTGGATCAAGGAATGCATCGCATCCCCTACCTTCTCCGTAATGGTAAATGGGACACCGGTTGAGCACTTCGAGGGCAACAGAGGCCTGAGACAGGGAGACCCCCTCTCCCCATTGTTGAGTATTGATTCCCCGGATTTGGTTTTGGATGATGAGCAAACATAAATATCGTGTACTAACTGTTTGTGAGCACAGTTATGGAGATCGTCGCCAAAAGAATACGTACATCATAAGCGACGTCTCAAGACTTCTCAATACGTGTGATCGTGTGCCTGAAGCTTCGTTGAAGCTCAAGGAGCTATATTGAAGTCAAGAAGAATGAAGATTGAAGCTTCGAAGATGGTTCGTCATGTATTATTTATTGTCTTCTAGCTTCATAGATTAGAATGTTAAGCCTTGAGTAGGACTTACATTATTATCTTCATTTCGCTCATATCTTAGAGCTAGGATTATCATAGAAGCCATTAGAAACTTTCCCGAAGCCTATCGCTTCTTCCCTCGGCTTCTAGTGCATCTTAGTTGGTTCATGTAGGAGTACCAACCGACTAGATGACGATCTAGTCGGTCGACAACTCTTCATGAACCGACTAGATGTCCTTGCTCATTTCAGCTTATTCCATGTTGATCAATTAGTCGGTCAAAGAAGAGTC
The DNA here is from genome assembly GCA_030789695.1 of Scilla litardierei. Taxonomy (NCBI): domain Eukaryota; kingdom Viridiplantae; phylum Streptophyta; class Magnoliopsida; order Asparagales; family Asparagaceae; genus Scilla; species Scilla litardierei. The sequence continues at coordinate 77,887,251 of CM061135.1, forward strand.
ATTGACCGACTAGATGACGATCTAGTCGGTTAGGAATCCTTCTTAGACCGACTAGTTGAGCTTTCCCTGTACAGCCATAGCTACTGTTTATCGTTAGTCGGTCAAAGAACGTTTGTCGACCGACTAGTTGATAAACTAGTCGGTCAGCATTTGTTCTTAGACCGACTAAATCAACTTGTATCCAGCCTATTCGATTTCATCTATTAGTCGGTCAAAGAACACTCACCGACTGACTAGTTGTGAAACTAGTCGGTTGGCAAGTCTTCTTAGACCGACTAGTTCATGTTGCCTGGAACTTTCTCATTTGGTTGTTTGCATGTTAGTCGGTTCATGAAGAATCACCGACCGACTAGTTGCCAATCTAGTCGGTCAGTGATCCTTCATAGACCGACTAACTGCTTCAGAAATATGACCGTTGGGAATCTTTTGAGCACGATTTTTCTTGCCTCTATAAATACAAACTTGATTCGTTTGAGGCAAGGTCAGAGGTCCATTATCCAAGTAATTTCAGACCTAAGAGAAGAGTTTTCTCAAGCTAATTCCAAGACCTCTCTTCCTCACAAGAATCTCTCCCTTCACTCTTTGAGCCAATATCCTCAAGAGAGATTCTCTCCATTGTGAGCCTTCCAAGCCAAGAGCTTGATTCTAGTCACCATACTTCACCCTAGGCCTCCATTACTGGTCATCTTCAAGGAGCTAGGGTTTGGTGACATCTTCTTCCCCAAAATCCATCTTTGCCCTAATTTGGTAAGTTATATTCAAGGCATAGGATTTTGTGGTAAGTGTTTCATATTTCATTTCAATTGATATTTGAATTGTGTCTCTCGGTTGTGAGAGAGGGTGTGATCCCGGTTTGTGGGAGTCACATGTCATTTGTATGATTTGGTCTTGTGAAGGTTTTTCACAAGAATTTCATAGTGCTAAATCTTGAGTTAGGGTTTCTAACTCAAGTATCCGGGGGGGGATCCGGGTGGTTGGGACGTAGGATCACCGGGAACAAGTCGGGGAGACTTGGGTGGATCCGAACCCGTTACATGCATTTGTTTGCGTTTGTCCATTCTTGTTGATTGTTGTTTATTCCGCATTGTCGTTTGCTTCTTGCACAATAATTAGGAATAACTATCTTGATTATTTTAAACTACTATTCCCCCCCCCCCCTCTAGTACATGTGCAGTAGCTACCACAGGGCACTACAATTGGTATCAGAGCCAAGGTTAAAGCTACAAGCTCAAAGCTATGACGAACAACGACTACAGCGTCTTCAAGGATCGTCAGGGAGCTTCTTCAGTTTTGGAAGGGTAATCCTCAACTAGGCCTCCCTCCTTCAATAGTACCAATTACGGGTACTGGAAATGCCAGATGGAGACTTTCCTCCGGAGCTCTTCACTTTGGAGAGCCACGATGAAGGAGTATGTCGAGCCCGAAGAAGAAGATTTCACGAAGTGGACTCCCGCGGAGGTTGCCGCGGAGGTAAGCAATGCCAAGGCAATGAACGCCTTGCAATGCGCATTGGAGCCCGAGGAATTCAATAAGATATGCACATGTAAGAGTGCATATCATATATGAAACTCCCTCCTCATCTTGCATGAAGGGACGAGTAGGGTAAGAGACTCTAAACTCGTTGTTGTTAATAAAGATTACGAATTATTTCACATGCAACAGGGTGAGAAGATGAAAGAGTACTATGCTCGCTTTGTCGACATCACAAACAAGTTGGAGGCTCTTGGGAAAACCTACACCCAAAAGGAGAAAGTCTCAAAGATCATCGATGGACTTCCTTCTTGTTGGGAAAAGCGTACCTTCGCCATCGAGGAAGGTAATGATATGAGTAAGTATATTGTAACACAACTAATGGGTACCTTGATGTCTTATGAGGTACGCAAGGACAGTAAGCTCATGATGAAAGAAAAGATGAAGTCGTACTTGAAGCAAGACGAGCCAAAGAAAAAGGCGATTGCATACAAGGCCGCTCCATCTACCGATGATGAAGAATCGGAAGAAGAATCGGAAGATGAGTTGGACATGGAAACTTTGGCCGATTTGGCAAAGAAGTTCAACCGATGCTTCCGAAAAGGTAAGTTTAAGAATTTATCTAAGTTTGGTTCTACTAATGTTTCTACTCCCGTGTGTTATAAATGTAATAAGCCGGGACATATCAAGCCGGATTGTCCTCTAAACAAACACAAGGAGAAGTGGAAGGCATCCAAGCACGACAAGTCGAGAAAGCACAAGAAAGGACTTGTCGGGACATTCACCGACTCCGAGGATTCGTCAAGTGAAGAGTCGGATGATGAACGTGTGGAGAAAGCACACATGTGCTTCATGGGAAAAGATGAACGTGTTCAAGAGACTTCCTCCGATGAAAGCGATGAAAGCGAGGAAAGCGAGGATGAAGGCGGTGAGGTAACCATGGATGAACTTAAATTAGCCAACGAACAACTTTGGTATAAGTTTTCTAAATTGGCTAGTAGATTTATTAAGACTAAAAATGAGTTAGATAGTCTTAAAACCTCGCCTAAACCTATCATCGTCAACAACGACACCATTGTTGAAGATTTGAGAAATGAGATTGTAAATCTCAAATCTCAACTTGAGCATGTTCATGTCGAGGATTCGGATGAACATGTGATAGCGGATTTGACGTCTCAAAACTCAACTTTGAGTATTGAGAATAAAAATCTCAAATCACGTGTTTGCGCACTCACATCGCAAGTGTCCACCTTGGATGCTTCGATGCATTCTCTCACCGAGAAGTATGAGTGCACATTAGGCCGAATTCATGAATTCAATAAAGGTAAGGGTCATTTGGATAATATCCTAAATGACTTACATCCGGCCAATCACCACATTGGCTTGGGGTGTAAGATGGGAGACTCATCCAAATCGGCCACAACCTTTGTTAGGCCATCTTCCGAAGCTTCTACTAGTGGGAGTAAACACTTCATTGGTATTTCTTCTACCAATGGTGCTTCCGCTAGGTACACACCCCCATTTGGAAAGAAACCCACTTTGGGTGGACCTCCAAAGAAGGGTCATGCATTCATGTATGTCATGCCACGTAGGAACACACATCCTACCCCACATGTTCGCACATATGATGATTTTTATGCTCCGCATCCACGAGCACGTGCACACCTTGTGAGACACCCTCATGCACGTGTTCCACCACATTCATATGCTCATCCTCATTATCATATGAATAATTATCATCATGCACCATTGCATAATATGCCATATGCTTATCCACAACATGCATCACATAGAAATCAACAACGTATGCATGTTCCCAATAGGATTAGGACTCCCAAGACATACACCATTTGGGGTCCGAAGAACACAAGCATGCATGCTAAGGATTTGTATGTGCAATCGTTTATTAATGATATTATTTTTGAATGATGATTATGTTGGGAAATCACGGTCCTCGTGGACTTGGTTTCCGAAGGGTTAGTTTCCTTTGACCATTCATTGCTTGGTACCATATGCTTAATTTCATTTTATGGGTACCAACGCAATTGTGGTAAGAATTGGTTTATTTTTATTTGCATATTAATCGTGGATGTGCATGTTAATTTGAATGTAGTTAGGATATGGGTTACATTTAATATGTTAAATTTGTTGCCTAACCCATAGGATCCAAAAAGATTATTGGATACCAAAATGATACTTTCTAGGTTCAATCCATCATGGGATACCAACCCTACCAACTCATCGATTTGCAAAGTTTTTCATTCAAATGGAGTTGATGGTGCTTAAGTGATGCACCAAAGTAGGGGGAGCTTAATGTTGTAAGTATATTCTTACATTTGATATATATTTGGTATCCATATGTGTTGATTGCATACATTGTTAGAATATCTACATTGGCATCATTTTGTTTAAATTAGTATGCTAGAACTGTGTATGCCATAGATTTATGATGTTCTATCTATGTTTGGCATAAGACTTTTGCATGTTACTTTTGGCATCATTTTGCTACATTTGGTTTTCACATTGGATTTTTGTCTCTGTTGTTTGATTTCGTCGCTCGACGATAATAACTTGGTTAAATAGAAATTCTTTCTATGGAAACATAGAATTGTTTTCCATACACTCTATTTAACTAAGAATGTTGATATTGGAGAGTATGTTCCATAACTCAATAAGTGAAACTATTTTTGAGTTTTGGAGATTTCGATTTTCGCTTATGGTTTGATGATTTCGTATTTCGATTTTCGCTTATGGCTTGATGGTTTCGTTTTTCGATTTTCGGCTATGGTCAAGTTGGCACGCTTTGATTTTCTTCGGTATTTTACATTTGGTATTTTACTTTGGTGTCATTTGGACCGTGGTCGTATTCTTCGACTCCCATGCTTCTATTTTTAGCCATTGTATTTGTCGTTGTTCTTCTCCCGCTCTTTTTGCTAATGCCAAAGGGGAAGAGAATTAATAATGACAATGTGCTAATTGATTATTCAAAGAAATTTACCATGAATCTAATTTGATATGTTAGATTCAGGGGGAGTGAAGATATAAAAATGGATTTAGATCCTATATGTCAATAATTGGTTCATATTTCATATCTTCCTCATCTGCTTGATGCGTATGAATATTATTGAATACGAGACTAACGTGTCATCAATGCAGGGGGAGTAAGTAAATTTCAATTGAATCATTATTATTGATTATTATTTATGTTGGTTTGTCATCACCAAAAAGGGGGAGAATGTTGAGTATTGATTCCCCGGATTTGGTTTTGGATGATGAGCAAACATAAATATCGTGTACTAACTGTTTGTGAGCGCAGTTATGGAGATCGTCGCCAAAAGAATACGTACATCATAAGCGACGTCTCAAGACTTCTCAATACGCGTGATCGTGTGCCTGAAGCTTCGTTGAAGCTCAAGGAGCTATATTGAAGTCAAGAAGAATGAAGATTGAAGCTTCGAAGATGGTTCGTCATGTATTATTTATTGTCTTCTAGCTTCATAGATTAGAATGTTAAGCCTTGAGTAGGACTTACATTATTATCTTCATTTCGCTCATATCTTAGAGCTAGGATTACCATAGAAGCCATTAGAAACTTTCCCGAAGCCTATCGCTTCTTCCCTCGGCTTCTAATGCATCTTAGTTGGTTCATGTAGGAGTACCAACCGACTAGATGACCATCTAGTCGGTCGGTAACTCTTCATGAACCGACTAGATGTCCTTGCTCATTTCAGCTCATTCCCTGTTGATCAATTAGTCGGTCAAAGAAGAGTCACCGACTGACTAGATGACAATCTAGTCGGTTAGGAATCCTTCTTAGACCGACTAGTTGAGCTTTCCCTGTACAGCCATAGTTACTGTTTATCGTTAGTCGGTCAAAGAATGTTTGTCGACCGACTAGTTGATAAACAAGTCGGTCAACATTTATTCTTAGACCGACTAAATCAACTTGTATCCAGCCTATTCGATTTCATCTGTTAGTCGGTCAAAGAACACTCACCGACCGACTAGTTGTGAAACTAGTCGGTTGGCAAGTCTTCTTAGACTGACTAGTTCATGTTGCCTGGAACTTTCTCGTTTGGCTGTTTGCATGTTAGTCGGTTCATGAAGAATCACCGACCGACTAGTTGCCAATCTAGTCGGTCAGTGATCCTTCTTAGACCGACTAACTGCTTCAGAAATATGACCGTTGGGAATCTTTTGAGCACGATTTTTCTTGCCTCTATAAATACAAACTTGATTCGTTTGAGGCAAGGTTAGAGGTCCATTATCCAAGTAATTTCAGACCTAAGAGAAGAGTTTTGTCAAGCTAATTCCAAGATCTCTCTTCCTCACAAGAATCTCTCCCTTCACTCTTTGAGCCAATATCCTCAAGAGAGATTCTCTCCATTGTGAGCCTTCCAAGCCAAGAGCTTGATTCTAGTCACCATACTTCACCCTAGGCCTCCATTACTGGTCATCTTCAAGGAGCTAGGGTTTGGTGACATCTTCTTCCCCAAAATCCATCTTTGCCCTAATTTGGTAAGTTATACTCAAGGCATAGGATTTTGTGGTAAGTGTTTCATATTTCATTTCAATTGATATTTGAATTGTGTCTCTCGGTTGTGAGAGAGGGTGTGATCCCGGTTTGTGGGAGTCACATGTCATTTGTATGATTTGGTCTTGTGAAGGTTTTTCACAAGAATTTCATAGTGCTAAATCTTGAGTTAGGGTTTCTAACTCAAGTATCCGGAGGGGATCCGGGTGGTTGGGACGTAGGATCACCGGGAACAAGTCGGGGAGACTTGGGTGGATCCGAACCCGTTACATGCATTTGTTTTCATTTGTCCATTCTTGTTGATTGTTGTTTATTCCGCATTGTCGTTTGTTTCTTGCACAATAATTAGGAATAACTATCTTGATTATTTTAAAGTACTATTCACCCCCCCCCCCCCTCTAGTACATGTGCAGTAGCTACCACAGGGCACTACACCCATATCTTTTTGTCATCGTAATGGAAGCTTTTTCCTTGTTGGTGTCTAAGGCTATCACCTCTCGCACCATACATCCCATGAGATGTACAGATTCGATCTCCCATCTCCTGTTTACCGATGATCTACTAATTGTTTGCCGAGCTAATCAGCACTCGTTGTATGGCCTTAAAACCCTCCTAGAAGAATTTACAAATTATACCGGGCTTCAAATAAATTGGGATAAAAATGCATCCATTTTCAGCAAGAGAACAAAACCCCCTTCGGCCTTAGCTGATTATCTGGGAATCAAACTGGCTACAAACATTACCACCTACCTTGGGTTGCCTCTTTCTTCTAAATACCTAAAGTCACCTATGTACAGCAGATTGGTCGACAAGTGCAAAAGGAGGCTCATGGGCTGGTCCTCATCTATGCTCTCCATATCAGGTCACACTAAGTTGGTACGGACGGTTATTTATGGCATGGTATATTTTTGGATGCAAGCTTTTCGTCTGCTGCTCCCTATTTTGCGCTCCATTACATCGTCATGCAGAAAATTTTTATGAGGAAATTATCCTACCTGGGCTTGGAAGGATGTCTGCACTACTAAGGAGGAGGGTGGTGTGGGACTCAGTTTGCTCTCTGATCTCAATATGGCGGCAGGAGTGAGGCTCACTTGGCGTCTTCTTTCCACAAGAGGACTTTGGGCATCTCATACGAAGGAAAATTATAGCAAATTTGATACATTCTTTGCAGCAAAGGGGAAGGCCACACATTCAGTTACCTGGAAATTTATGCTCCACTGCAAAAGCATCTCCCAGCGACTTATTAAGAGGAAAGTGAGAGATGGTAGCTCCACCCTCTTTTGGCATGATAACGGGTTGGCATGTGGCCCCCTCAAAGATCTATATAACATCCCCCAGGGGCAAGCAACAAGAGAGTCATTGACTATTGGGGGGCAGGATGGCTTGATGATCCATTAATTGTACCCTTCAGGTAGTTACTACAACATGTTACTCTTAGACAAGGTGTGGATTCATGGGACTTGGCACCAGGCCCGGTCTTCCAATTTCGTCATGCGTGGAAGGGCGCAAGAATGCAAGGTACTCCATTCCCTTATTATAAGCTGATTTGGTATACTCATTATATCCCAAAGATGTCTCTCACCCTCCTGAGAACCTTCCATTGGAAACTACTTACTAGAGACCTCCTCATTAAATGGGGTCTAAATACTCCTGGAAATTGTGTACTCTGTGACGCAACTGCTGAAGAAAATATCGGCCATCTCTAATTTGAATGCGAGTACACTCGCTATATTATACGAAGAAGCTTGTTAAAACTGGGAATATCCTGACCAATCATTCCCACAATATCTGGGGTGGGGGACTATTATTTGACACACTTTGCTAATAAGAAATCTTTGAGAATACTTGCAAAAACTGCCCTCGCTGCCATGGTTTGGCATATCTGGAAGGAAAGAAACAGGAGAGTTTTTGAAATATTAAGAGGCCCAAGAGTCTACTTTTTGAGGACATTACCGCAGATGTAAGAATTGCGCTAAGAGACCAGGACAGCACTGATGAGGAAGCATCTGAAGCTTTTGTTAACTGGGAATTTAGGGATGCAGGATAAACGACTGATGTTCTGATGATATTCTGATGTACAGATTTTTCTACTTTTTGATAGGGATGCGGAATTGTTAGTGGAGAGTGACGGCGCTTGTGCCATATCCTCTCTCTCCCAAATCCATATCCCTTTTGTTTCCACTTTGTATTGTTTGTACAAATTTACTCAATAAAGAACCACACTTACTTTTCACACACACACACACACACACACACACACACACACACTGTGTATATATATACACGCACACATATATATATACACATATATGTACACATATAGATATCTATATTATAAAACAGGGATGTTATCATGGGTTTTTGGATAAGAGTTGTTGGATAAGAGATTTTGGATAAGAGAATATGGATAAGAGAATTTGGGTAATTGGGTAATACATTTTGTTGTTTATTACATTTTGTATGTTGAATAATATAGATATGAGAAATGAGAAATTGGGAGATGAGAAATTGGGGTTATGTAATTCAAATCAAGTGAACATTTGAATCACATCAGGTTAAAATTTGAAAACCGTTTCCATTGTCTTTCACCCTGTTGTGAGGGGGATGATTTTTGGAGGGAATTATGGGAGGGAAATCTAGGAGGGAAACTTTTTATCACATCTTGATCACATCGCCTGATGGAGGGAATTTTTGCGCTGAGATTTTTTGTGTAGAAGAGCTTGGGCTGAGAACCTCAACCATAGAAGAGCTTGTGCAGATCATCCACATCCCCCTCATCTGCTGGCTCGCCTCCTCATCCTCATCTTCCTCATCACCCTCATCTTCCTCATCACCCTCATCTGCTGGAGTACATCGGTGAGCTCTTCTCCACAATTTATTTTGTTTCATTTAATTTATTTCAATGGACTATTGCTTTCAGAATCCCCGTTTCCGGTTCCACAAAAAGTGAATTTATTTCAATGGAGTGTTGATCCAGTTCTAATATGTTGTCATTTTGAATTTTTTTACTCCATTTCTCAATGGAGTATTGATCCATCTTGATAACATCCCTATAAATTGAATTTTTTGTGGGATTCTTTTTTGAGTTTAGCTGTTTATGTTTTGATTGAAAAGATGCAGCTTGTGAGTGCCTCTCAAGATGGGTAATTTATCCTAGGTGCATCACCAATTCAATGTTTCCAGATGTTTCAAGATGTTTCGTATTTTTTATGTTTGAGAAATTTAACAATGTTTCCAGGGTAATTTATCCTAGGTGCATCACCAATTCAATGGATTTTTATGTCAAAATCATGCCCAAGTTTGATCTTATGTTCAATGGACCTGATGCTGTATTTCCTTTTCAGGTCAAATATAGGAAAGACACTTAAATGCAGAGACAATAGAACACTGAAATTTAAATCTTTTGGTTTCTTTTTTAGTTGAGCTGTTTAGGTTTTGATTGAAAAGCTTATATCAAGTTGTGTTATACATGTTCCTAAATGCAGATTGTGAGTGCCTCTCAAGATGAGGATATTTATCCTTTCATATTTTTTATGTGTGAGAAATATAACAATGTTTTCAGGTTAATTTATCCTATGTGCATCACCAATTCAATGGACATAAGATTGAATTACCATTCATTATTTATGTATACTATTCAATGTTTATGTATAACCAAATGTTAGATATTCAATGTTTAAGATTATATGTATAAGATTAATTTACCAAGTGGTTGAATTACCAAGTGATAGATAAATAATTTATTTATAACATTGAATAATTTATCCTATGTGCATCACCATATCTGAAATAATTTATCCATTTTTGATCTTATGTTCAATGGATTACTAATGAATAATTTATCCTATGTGCACACCAATTCAATGGATTTTTATGTCAAAATCATGCCCATTTTTGATCTTATGTTCAATGGATAAATAATGAATAATTTCCTTTTCAGACCAAAGATATATAGGAAAGACACTTGAATGCAGAGACAATAGAATAATGAAATTAAAATCTTTTCATTACTGTATAAATTCTCACTTTTTTTTAATTTGTTGTCATTTTGTTGTCATTTTGAATTTGTTGTCATTACTATTAGGTTTTACAGTAGAGTGATTGATCTGATTCTAATTTGTTGTCATTTTGATTTTTTTTGTGGGTTTCTTTTTTTAGTATGGACATATGTATTTATCTATCACTTGGTCCTGGAAGTGGGTCAAATATTTATTACAATTGACAAGAACTCCAAATTAATTTACCAAATGAATGAGCAAATTTTTCCCACACAGTCTCTCCCCTTCCATCCTCCTTCACTGCTCCCTCAAACTGCAAACAGAGAATAAAAAATCAAGTAAGCTATGTGTTTTCTTCAGTCTTCACAAAAAAGATAATTTCCTTCTTGATGAAACAAAGCAAAAGAAACTAACTTGGTATGAAGCAAAAGCAGTTAATTCCAAAGACAAAACCCTTTGGGAAGCTGCCTCTGCTTAATCCTTCACTCCCATGTCTCCCAATGACAGCAACAAGAACCAAGAGAGTGACAAAGATTGCCTCTTTCATCACCATTGGCATTGCTGGCTTTTGAGATAGAGAGCAGTGCTTTGGGTTCTATATGATGGTGTAAGGGGTGGCCTTGAGGCCTATATAAATATATAGATGGAATGAGATGTCACTGGTTGTAGACCCAACTCTGTGACTTAATACCAAAAATACATTTTGCATGCAATTAGCATAATACACCCAATTCTTTTTGCATGAGTACCATTGATAATGATTAGCAGATGCAAACTACGAAAATACATTTTGCATGCAATTAGCATAATACACTCAGGTTTATGATACATGGGTCAAAAATTATCATATGTATGTATGTAGAAGTTGGTCAAATTTGTGTGTGCCATTTGAAGATGGGGTGGCAGTGACTTTAAATCCATGCCCAATGTCTCAAATTTTTATTGTACATCATGCTCCTGAAAAGGAAATTTTTCCTTTTCAGGTATGGTTCATTATTCTGGGGAGACAAACCATTGTTAGTAACTTCTATCCAGGGGGGACACACAATGGATGATGTACTCATAGAATAAATTTTCCTGAAAAGGAAATTGTTGTACTCATAGTAACTGCTTCATTATTCTGGGGGACATACCATTTAAAATTTCATTTTCGGGAAATTTTTGTACACCATTGTTAGTAACTTCTATTCAGGAAAATGAAATTGTTGTACATCATTGATGCAAATAGGGCATGGTACATCATTCTCCTGAAAAATTAAAGAGCAGACAATAGAATAATGTTACAGGTATGGTCCATCATGCTCCTCTTTCCTTATTATTAAGTGCCTCTGCATAACTCTGATACATTGCTGGAAGGATACAATTCAGTATGTGATTTTTTTTGGTTTTGTACTCTTATAAATTTACTGGTTGATCCCCCAAAAAAAATTAAACCAGAGGACTTGAACCTGGGGCTAGCGCATCCCACAATCCACCCCTACCCCTCAACTACTTACGCATGCCTTTTCTGGCATTTACACTAAGCAGTGGATGCTTCTAATAGTTGATTCGCTCATTTTTCAGGGCTGCAGAGTAAGATTTCTTCTGGAGGTTTTCTGAAGAGTACAACGTTCAACATTGGTTACAAATAGTAAGTGTTTCAGAGTGTTTTCTCACTACAGAAGCGTTGACCGTGGACTGCCCGGTCAACGTGGTCAAGGGGCCGATTTGGGTCCCTTGGGTGCGTCGAGCACGTGCAGACGCGACGTGAATCGGAGATGCAGATGACGTGGAGCACGTCAGCTGGGCTGGGTCTGGATCCTCGGCCTCGAGGGGGCTGAGGGGAAGCCTCGGCCCGGTGTGAGATGCTCGACCTCGGACGGTCGGACGACGATGGGAAGCCTCGCGTCTGGGCTTGATGCACGGCCGGTGCGGAGCTGAGGGGGAGCCTCGGCTCGGATGGATGCACTCGGCCTCAGTCGGTCGGACGACGAGGGGTAGCCTCGGTCATCTCGCTTGATGCGCGGCCGGCGTAGAGCGGAGGGGAAGCCTCGGCTCGTGGATCTGACGTCCTCCTGAACAGACGAGAACACTCGTCAGGGAGGCCGGACCTTGGTTCCGGCCGAATCCCCTCCGATGCCTAAGTCAGATGATGATCTGAAAGAGGAGGCTCGGCGGGGACGGTTCGACTCGAGAGGAGATCGGAACGACGTCCTCCGACGCGAGCGGGGGGAAGGAGATGAGGTGGGGGAACTATGTCGTTGATGGAGTACCTTAGGTTTTGTTACCTGAGATGCGGTCCTTTGTCCAGTCGTCCTTCTAGCCCTTTTATAGTCCTCTCGTCGTGATTGCCCACGACTCACGTCCCTCGTCCGCCCCCAATCGTGCCCCCTCAATCCGCATTCCCATCGTCGCTCCATGCGCCATCCCAGCACCTCCCCATAACGGCCATTAAGTGGTAGCGGGCCTGGGGGGACGGTTATCGCTGGAGTGGGCGAGTGACTTGCGCGTTTTCGGGGTCGGGTCGGATCAACGTTTGGGGGTCCTCTAGGGGGCCTTGTCGGGCGGGCCTGATCTCACAGACGGGCTTCTGATCGGTAGTTGGGTTTCTGGGCTCGTGCCTTTCAGGCTTCATTTGGTGGGCTTGGACCCCCCATGATTTCGTGTAGTAGGCCGTGCTTTTGGGCTCATGCTGTTGGGCCTCCGCAAAATAGACGTATCAATTGCCCCCATCGGTGGGGCCGATCGGCCTTGGCCGGCTCGGTTCGACCGATGTGACTCCTGGGGTTCCGATTGGCGCGTCAGTCGAGGCGCGGTCATAAATAAAGGTTATGATGAGGCGGATCGATAGGACTTCCCTTGGCGCCGATTTCGAAACGCCGCCGGCTCTTTGAGGCTCGCCACGCGTTCCTGTCAGGCGTTTTAAATTCGCCCCTGGGTCTTGTATATAAGTGCCCCGGCTGCTTTGATCCCAACTTCTTCCTCGCTCTTCTCTCTGTTCCGGGCTTTCCACAAACTCGGAGTCTTCCGCCGCCTTCGTTTCCTTGCCTTCTCCAAATAAACAAAAAGGTAACTCCTTTCCCATCCTCATATTATGGCAGCTCTTAGGATAGGTTGCTCTGGCCAAGGGGCGAGGGATCCTCCTGAGTCCAGGCGGGGCGGGCCCCGATCTGTGGGATCCGGTTCCTCCTTGGGGAGCCGTTCCCTCCGAGATAAAGGGAAAGGGAAGCTCTTCCCAGACTATGCTGGCGATGATGTGGCGTCGGCTACCGTGCGGCTTAATGTTCCTCCGGTTGTCCTCAGAATGCCGTCGAGGACTTCTTTTCGGGCGGCTGCGGAGATTCGGGGAAGGTACCTCTGTCACCCGTATGATGTTCGAGTCCCTTTCATCGACGAGCGGATCTGTCTTCCGAGGAGCAACGAAGTCGGCGTTTACGTCGAGATGTTCCGTCTGGGTCTTCGTTTCCCGCTCAATACCTTCTTTATCCAAGTCATGGAGTACCTCATGGTGCCCCTTTGTCAGTTTACCCCCTGTTCGGTTGCGGTTCTGACAGGCTTTGTGATGCTCTGCTACACTCGTGGTTTGGATCCATCTCTCCCCCTCCTCTTCTATTTTTATCAGATCCAGACGGTCGGTCTAGGGTCATGGCTGCACCTCCGAGCCCGCGCGGGGAGGGAATGCCTGATCGGGCTACCCCACTGGGTGGGGGATTGGAGCTCGGATTATGTCTTCGTGGTCTTCCTTGAGGATGCTCAGATTTTGATAGGTTGGGGTGGGCCAGGTCGGCCTTGCCCCACGCTAACCCTCTCCGTGCTGATCGGGCGGTCGTCATGCTACTGTCGGCCCTCCCTTTGGAAGCGAAATCTATCTGGCCTTTGCTGGACGACCTACTCCTGAAGGCCATCTTGTGGTCTCTAGGTAGGTCACTTTTTCAGTCCTGGATTGCCCCGTGGCTTACCCTGATTTCGGTTTCGCTTGCAGGAATGGCTGGTCGCGAGTTCACCCGCAACGTTGATGAGCTGATTCGGCGTGGAGCCGCTCGGAGCCAAGGTAGCACCTCAGGAAGGGCACCTCGGCGGTCCATTGAGGAGGAGGTGCACCAAGCCGAGCCCACCGTGGGCAAGGTGGTGGTCACGCCTCCCGCCTCTTCTCCTAGTAGTCTCCTCCCCGGGGGGGTCGCAAGGGACAGATCTGTCCCACCAGCCCAAGTGGCGGGGGGTAACGACGGGTCCGGTGCCGCTCCTCTTGCGCTTGGCGTGCCCCTCTTGTCCCCGAGGGTGGAGGTGGCACGAGGCCGAAGCGCTCCCCTTCGGCGCCTGCCGAGCCTCACTGAGGGAAGAGGAGGAAGGAAGGCGTGGATCCTTCCAGTCCGGTGTGCTCCGTGCCCCCGGCGGTAGCCGCCGAGGATCTTCCAGTGGCCCTGACGACCACCCCCGTCGTAGCGTCTCCGCCTCCATTATCGGGAATCGGTGCCCTGTTGGCGAGCTGCTCGGCCTCCCTCGAGGTCACCCCCGGGGATTCGGTGTTTGTCGACCGAGCCTTGGCTCAGCAGTTGGCCGAGGGCTCTGTCCTCCCCCAGGACCGTAGTCTCCTTGAGAGGGCCCCCGCCGACAAGGTGTCAGACACCTTGGTCTGGATCCTTCAGCAGGTCTGGCTATCCCGCTATCCCTTTCTTTCCTTCGTTCTCTTCTTGGCTCATGTCTTGTTGTTCAGGGTTCAACACTCGCTGTCGAGTCGCAGCGTCGAGCTGTTCGTTTGAGGGAGCTGGAGGAGTCCTCTGCGAAGGACCACGAGCGGGCTGGGGCGGTGGAGGTAGCTGCAGTGGTGGCCCAGATGGAGTCTCAGCAACTCAAGCTCCAGGTGGCTGAGCTAGAGGGACGAGTGGCCGATCTCCAGGGAGAGTTGGAGGATGCTCGGCGGTCGGCCGAGGAAGCGGCGGAGTCGTTCCGCCTAGAGAGGGAGGAGTTTCAGAGGGAACTGTCGGATCGGTGTCAGGTGGCGCGGTTTGTGGATGAGGTGGAGAGGGGCGTCATCGGGACTCTGGGGGAGAGGATCTTCGAGGTCCTCAGGGAGGCCTTCGGTAAGTATGAAGACCTTATCGGCCCTCGGATCATCGAAGTCGTCTAGTCCTCCTTCCGGGATTGTGCGGAGCGCGTCCGGCAAGCCCCTCCGCCTGTCGATCCCCCTTGCTCCGAGCAGGGGGAGGCGCCTGAGGATGCGTCCTCCCGAGCCCGGGTTCCCTAGGTCGTCCTTCCCGGCCTGTCATCCTTGTTTTTATCCTCAAATTTTTTAGCATCCGCTTCGCTTTGGCCCGGCCTACTTGAAATGGATCCCTGACCTCGCAATCTCCATTGGCTTCTTTACCGGCTCTCCGCTTTGGAGCAAACAATTACTGATTGCAAGGATGTTCGTTTAAGCCAGCAACTTTGTGTTCTTGGTCGACAAGTTTTGCTCTGCCGGCGTTACCCTAGTTTTCGTGGGTGACGAATTTTGTTGTTCGTCGAGAGCGGATTATTTGTAAGGAGGTTTCTCCACTTCGATTTCCTGTAAAAAAGACACACTTTTGTACCTCGGTTAATTGTTGGAAATGAAATTGACCTACTTGAATTTCCCGCGCATTTTGCTTTGTTGCTGCGACCTCGGCTCCTCTGCTGATGGTGGTCGCTCGCCTCCTTTCTTCGAGAGGTCTCCCCTTGCCCCTCGAGTGGACAAGTCGGTTGACGTCCTTAATGGCTGTGGGGGCTGCCCCCAGTCTTATGAGTAACAGAGTCGGTCAGCGAGGGCGAAGCTCCTCGGCTTAAGACCGGTCAGCGTCTGCGCTGGCTGGGGGAATTTCCCCCAGACTCACGAGCGATGTAGTCGGTCAGCGAGGGTGAAGTTCCTCGGCTTAGGACCGGTCGGCGTATGCGCTGGCTGGGGGGATTGCCCCCAGACTTACGAGCGAAGGAGTCGGTCAGCGAGGGCGAAGCTCCTCGGCTTAGGACCGGTCGGCGTCTGCGCTGGCTGGGGGAATTGCCCCCAGACTTACGAGCGGTGGAGTCGGTCAGCGAGGGCGAAGCTCCTCGGCTTAGGACAGGTCGGCGTCTGCGCTGGCTGGGGGAATTGCCCCTAGACTTACGAGCGATGGAGTCAGTCAGTAAGGGTGAAGCTCCTCGGCTTAGGACCGGTCGGCGTCTGTGCTGGCTGGGGGAGTTGCCCCCAGACTTACGAGCGATGGAGTCGGTCAGCGAGGGTGAAGCTCCTCGGCTTAGGACCGGTTTTGGTTGACCCCCGTCCGGTGAGGTGGCGGTCTTCACTCTTATGCACCCTTAGCGAAATGTTGATTCCGTCGGAGATGAAGAAAAGGTAAAAGGAGTTCATTTGTACTCTTAAAGGTCCTATTGGACTAGTACATTTGGAGGAAAAAAGTGTTGGATCTGGATTGTAGCCTAGAGGGGGGTGAATAGGCTAATAAAAATATCCGTGCAACCCACGAACAATCCCACGCAGTTATAGACACAGACAGGGCAATAAAATAGCAATCACAGAATACACACAGATATACCCTGGTTCGGTCGTCCCCACGACCTACTCCAGCCCCCGAAAGCAAATACTAGATAGATATGTAAACCTGTACAGCTACAATGAGTCAAGATCCCAAATCTACTCTCACCTAGCTCGTACGCACACCACGTGCTCTACACTATCAATCTAGTCAGATGCTCTCCCTCCGTGACGACTCCCACAGTCGTCAGGTCCCCAAAAATAACACAGATGGTAAAGTTTCCCCTACGAAGAACTAAAACAAATACTACACGAAATAATAAACAAGAGAGTTTAGAATGCTCAAATCGTGTAGCGGTGTCGTCTTCGTCAATCAGCACGGGTCAGAACTTGTCTGACGTAGATGTAGATGTCTCTCGGCAACTCAGGTTGTGGTAGTACCCCTCTTTGTTGATCTCCCCTCTCGATGAACTTTGCACCTCTTGTGCTTTGAATTTCCAAATGCCAAAAACAATGAAGACCCTCTTTAAAATATTGATGTGCTAGGCTTTGTGGAATTAATGCTTGCGGCTGACCTGCAAACAACAAAACAAAAGTAAATCACATAAAATAATGAATAAACTTTGTGCTTGCTTAGGAGATGAAGTCCCTTTTATTTTGTGCGGCAGGATTGTTGTTCACGGATCCTTGCGTGCGCTTGGAGAATGCCAAAGGCCGGCCTGTATTAGAGATAAACAAAAAAAAATCAGCTCTCACAAACGATGTAAAAGGCAACAAAGCAACATGAATGAATTAAAATGCTTTGGCCTTGGGAACATCAACTTGTTCTCTAAGGATTTTCGTTCCAGTCAAAGAGAAGCACGAGTCCTGCAAACAAAATTGTTAAAAAATAACTTCCCACAAAATTCGGCACATGCTCTTTGGTGATTGGTCTTTAAAATGGCCTTGTGATGATATTGCCGGCCCCTTCTCCAATCCCCACGTGATGATAGCCTCAAAATTATCAGCCTCGTTTTTTAGGTTGCGTGCGGCACATCACTTGCTTTTTAATTTTTTTTTTCTCTCTTGTTTTATTTCTCAGCACATGGCACCTGCAAAAGAAAACGAAGGTTATTAGATATTGATAATAAGATTGGATACACCTTGATTTTTGAAGGTTGTGTGTGCCAAAAAAAATCGGCAGGCTGCTCTTGTGAATTGTTATTGTGTGAAAAATAATGCGGCGCCTCTTAAAGATTCCAAGTGCTGGAAAAGAATTGATTGGCCGGCCTCTCCTTCAATGTGTGCCCCTTGAAGCTTCAACCCTAGAAGATGGGTATTTATAGGACAAGGGTAATAGGGTTGCGCCAACCGCTTAGGGATTTGACCCAATCATTATGTGATTTGATTAGGTGTTTGAATAGGAAATGGGTAGACACAAATCCATCTAATTGATTTGATCGAATATCAAATTGATTTGAATCAATCCAATCTCCTAAGTCAATTTGACTTGGTCCACATATCTTCTCATGACTTGACTAAGTCCACTTTGCTCTCCATTGACCAAGTCAAACTTCTTTGTGCACACACACTCCCTCTCTCTCCCAATATGCTAGACGAATAGCAATTTCTCCAAATAGTGATCGCCAAGCCTGAAACACACTAATCACACACATTAGATAGTTCACAACTGTTTGTCATCATCAAACCATAAATCCTAGATCGTTGTTTCCAACAATCTCCCCCTTTTGATGATGACAAACACATAAAGGATTTGCACAAATAAGTGTACGTATGTGACGTGTGATGAATGATGTAATGCAATATGATATATTCAATGAGATGATATCAAACAGTACTAGCATGCACAATATGACAATATAATTAGCATGCTCCCCCTTTTTTCAAGCTCCACATTCTCATGTATTTTCATTGCTCCCCCTTCAATCAATAATACCATATTTTGAACCAACATTGATACCAAAAATCTTTCAACACTTTTCTCCCCCTTTGTCATCATCAAAAGTGTATTCGTGAAGACTAAAACATACCACAAGCAAAAAGAGAGCATTATTAACTATAACTAGCATTTGCATGTCGTCATTCTATAATTAGCACTTCAAATCCGACGACAATGATAATTAGAATTCAACACCAGCGTGTAAGTGCAATTATTAAACATAGAAGTACAAAGGGAGATACTTTCACAAATTCACCCCAAAACCAATCCATCATTTTCCAAATAACTTCATATCACCTAGGATTGATTTTTCCCACCTCATTAAAAATGAGTTCAAGGTATCACACCCAAAAACATAGCCTAAAAGGACTCTTAGATGTGGTAGTGACATTGCTTGACGAGTAAAAACTGTTGGGGTTTTGGCGGACCCCCAGAGCTCGAATCCGTATCCGTCCTAAGTCGGACGGACCACGGAGGCACAAAAGCGCAGCGGAAAAACCAGAAATCAAATTTCTACACTAGCTAAACTATTTAGCTAGGCTCTGGGGAGCCAGAACCAAGCCCGATCTATGCCGACTTGGAGTGGGTCTGACCACCCCAAGAAGGATCTACACTAAAGCGACTAATTAAAACTACACTAGAAAACGCTTAACCACATACCCGGAATCTTGGCCCTGGAGCAGGCAAGATGTACCGCACCATCTTGAGAAGCTCCTCGTAGCCGAGCCGCGTTGACCCGATCTCCCTGAGCCGCCTCGCACCCTCGCACCGATCCGCCCAAGCTGCTTCCGCCTCCGAGCCGATCACACGCGGTAGAAAGTTTCACCTGAGAAGAAACCCGCGTCTTAGACATCCAGATCAGATCCAAACCCCCTTCGTAGTCGTGCTAGGACTACGCCGGAGAATAGGAAAATAGAGAGAGAGAGATTAGTCGTGGATCGAGCTTGCTCTAAAAATCTGGAGCTACCCGATTGTTGACTGGTGTGTTTTTCAACGAGGAGAGTGCACCCCTATTTATATAGGGAGTGAGCACTCAACTTCTCGTTGCGGGCAATGTGGGACAATTCCCATGAAGAGAAAAATTCAATTAAGCCATTTGGCTTAATTTCAACTTTAAAGTTAGCCTTTCACAAAGTCAAACTTTAACGAATTAATTCTCCTCACATACTAAACTTCAGACACCAAACAAGCTATCAATCAGAAAAGCTTGGAATGGTGATCGCGTAGGAACAGACGGTGACGAATTTCAACATCATTTGACCCCTCAAACTATTGCTCAAAGTTTAGCAATTTACACAAAATTCGTAGCCGTCATTAGGGGTTTCAAAACCCTAATTTTGACTTAAGTTGCGGGCGCGCCCGCTAGACTTAGCGGGCGCGCCCGCCCAAGGAAACAAGGGCGGGCCGCCCGCCCGCTGCTGCAGCGGGCGCGGGCCCGCTGTGCAGCGGGCCATGCGGCCCGCGCCCGCTGCATCAGCGGGCGCTGGCCCGCTGTGCAGCGGGCCACGCCCGCTGATGCAGCGGGCGCCCGTCCGCTGCTCACAGCGGGCCGCGCCCGTTGCTGCAGCGGGCCGCGCCCGCTGTGCGACAGGCGTGCGCCCGTTGCAGCCAGCGGGTGCCGCCCGTTTTGCCTTTGCACATGGGCCTTTTGGCCCAGTGGGTCTAACCCACTTCCCCTTGAACTCTTTCTGCGTTTCTGGGCTCGTTTGAGCTCCGATTTGGACGCGGTTTGAACCTGTGTTTAGATCGGGACTATCCCGTCATCCAGGTAACCCTTTCCAACAAGTTTGTTCCTACCAAATTCGTCGTAACTAATTTACAACACGTTTAGTTAAAGTTAGCATCTAATGCAACGTTGTGTCCCTATTGCTAATGCGACTAACTTTCACAACTTAACTTGTGAATATCATCAAATGACATTTCTCTCTATTCTATATTCCTATTACTAAGACACGAGCACTACTCGGTGTGAGACCCTACAGCCTGACCTTACTACAGGTTGGGGCTCGAAACCCCTAGACGACGGTCACTACGAGCAGTAGCTGTCATCCCTGTTTCAGAGTCATCATAACGTGATCGACCCTTTGACAAAAGTATCATAGGGTTTGCATTGGCTGTGTCAGTGATGAATTCCGTTAGCTAAAATCCCTTCGTCAAGACTGTGTTATTGTTGGCCTAGGGTATGGTTTACTGTCAACCCTATTAGACAACATTGGTCAGTATACGGCGGTCTTTATTGTATACACGTTGTACTACTTGCAACGTACCCCGGCCGAGGATTAACATAAAGACCGTACTGAGCCTATAACACTAACTTCCCTTTAATGGAAGTGACGAATCCCATCTTAGTCACTTACTCACCTTGGGAGCTTCAGGTGCAGCCCAACCTAAGATCTTTCAGCAGGACTGGTCCTCGAAGCTAGATCATGGGTCTAAGCTATACCGTCCGCTGACAGGTTTGTACAGATGACTTCAGGTCTTAAGGATCAACTAACCTATCATCACCCTAGAGTTATTAAAGACAGATCATTAAAGTTAACCATTTAATAACTCTAACTTGGTCGTTCAGTGAACTCATTCTCCAATGAGCACCTGTGTCTCGTCTCAGACTTCACCAAGTCGAATGACTATGAGATCATCTTTACCCGAAGGTAAGACGAAGACACAGTGATCTATCCGATGTGTCGATATCCAGTTCTCGACACATCTACGATCACGAACCATTTTAGACTTACGTTTCTATTCGGTCTCTTACTTACTCATAATCGAGATCTCATCTAGATATGTAAGGGCCTAACTATAAGTCTATGGATATTATCTAAGTATATTAATACAAATGATTTTATACTTAGAATAATACGTACCATATACGGTATGAACAAGACGTATAATCAAGATAAATTGCCTTATGGGCATATATCTTCCTACATCTCCCACTTGCACTTAGGCTATTTATCTCGGTATCTCATGCCGTTATAGCATATCAGTCACTTTGACATTTGATATGGCAAACCTAAGAATGGTTCTACTAATAAGTATCTACAACGAATTTTAATGGATTGAAATTACATCTCTTGATCACACAGGGGTGATCCTTTGGAAAAATGATCTGGATCAATTTTCCTAACTTCGTATAGCTAACAGTTAGCTTATCCGATTTAGATGTGGGGTCTAACATTTCCGTAAGTCAGTTCTAGCTCACTCCACTTTATTGTGTCAATATGTCAAGTACATATTTGACACCCTAAGTCTATATATATATATACGATTAAATCAAAACAATTTTGACTTAATGATTTATATAGAAGATTCATTAAAGTGAAAAATCCTTTTTACTTAGTCCGAAAAACGGAACTAAGTATATTAACTTGCTCCCACTGACTTTAAGAATTACCTGGTCAAATTTCTTCAACATAATATCTAAATCATAATTAGATTTATGTGCAAAAATAACCATTTGGTAAGTGCCTCAGATGGAATGTACTAGTGTCAGATTCGGTTTGACGAATGAGTCAAGTCAATATCGTTTTAAGGAAACTTGACATTGACTCGTTCAATCAAAACGTCCTACACTGTACTTATTCCTTTAACCACATTTAGTATTAACTCCTTTAATAACTAAATGCAGATAATCAAGAGTTAATCTTGATATGCATATTATTGTGATCGCACACAATTTATGCGCCCCCTGGAACCTACACTTAACTACTGATTGACTTCTAACATTTAGTCAGCTTCAAAATCAATATTATCGAAGCTATACACCATTATTCGAAAATATACGCAACCATCACAGAAAAGCCACATCCACAGAATTTAAGCCAATTCAATTTCAATTGCAACAAACGAGACATCCATTCCAAAACAACGGGTTCATTAAAAGAACCTTAATTTGTTTATCAAAAATAAACCTTGAATGCAAAGCACTCATTCATTGTTTTCGATCCTTAAAGATGATACATTTTATTCAAATAAGAAAAATATCATCTCCATTACGATCATCGTCTCCTGAAGTCTCTGAGCGGTCCCAGCAGCAACTGTTGCTTTGATTGCCGACCGATCTCCGTACTTCTTCAATCTCCAGTTCTTATCAGCCACCTGTATACAGTACATAGATGTCTATAAGTGTCTCACACTATATGAATGGAAATAATTGCATTTAATTGAATTTTAATTTGTACCTGAGGTAGAGGCATCCGTATGCCCTTTCTTCTTCTCTGCAAGATAGATCTTGCAGTTCCTCTTCCAGTGGCCAATCTTGTGGCAATGGAAGCACTCAGATTTCGACGGGGCCCCTTTGTTCTTCTTCTTCCCATTCTTAGACTTTGCAGGTTGTGGGACCTGCCTCTTCTTCCCTTTGCCTTTCGGCTGGTCGGAAGTAGCAGAGCCAACAACCAGTGCAGTCGGCTTCTTCTCAATCTCCTCAAACTGCCGGAGCATATTGAGGAGACCAGGAAGATCCGTCTCAAGGCTGTTCATTATAAAGCCAGTTATAAAGGGCTTGAACTCGGGAGTTAAAGACTTTAGGATAATGTCTGTGGACATCTCATTGTCCATGACAAATCCTAACTGGGCGGCGTCCTCTACGTACCCGATCATCTTGATAACATGATCTTGTACGGGACCTGTCGTCATCTTTGTGCCCCAGAGGTTGCTAGTAGCTTCGAACTTGGCAGCTCTGGATCGCTTGCCATACAACTCTTATGCATTAAGGAGTATGCTCTGAATATCCATATGTTCATGCTTCCTTTGCAGTTCGTTGGTCATCGAAGCTAGAGTAAGGCATCTTGCCTTCTCTGCATCCCTCTGGTACAACTTGAAGGCTTCTTTCTCTTCGTGGGTCGAATCCTCATCGGGCTTATCCGGAGCGTCCTCGAACAATATGTATCCAATCCCAGCTAGGGAAAGGACCAACTTAATGTTCCTAAGCCAGTCTTTGTAGTTGGTTCCATCCAGCACGTTCTTTTCTACCATGTATTTTAGACCTGAGTCCATTCTGCATTTTATAGATACTTTAGTTAGTATATGTTCGTAGTATAGTTTTAATGGTTTTAATAAAACTATATTCTCCGACTAAATTTATTTAAAGCCATAATAATAAACAATTTATTATAAAATAATATTTGTGAGAGAGGGATCCGACTACCCTGAGTCTGACAACCTTGAGTGTATCTCAACAAGTTGTCCGACTCTGCAGTCGGTAGACGAACTCGTCGTCAATCATATTTACTATGATTCCCTATCGATTTTTACCCCTAGTCATTTGTGATCATGAGTGTGCTCAACCGGATCACAATGGCTAGCCTAGTCGGACCCTTGTTTTCATGTCTATCCTGACTTGCCCCTTTGCTCGGTGTATGCACGACGCGCCGGTTTGGGTCAGGTCTTAGACTACATTCTTGGTTAGACTTACGCCGAAGCTCGAGGGATGAGACAACGGTTTCAGTCAGGTTAAGATGTCAATCAAGAAATCGGTTTCTATAAGATTGACATGTCACAGCTTGAGTGTAGCTCAACAACCGGAACATGTTTCTTACAGTTGCCAACTCCTAAAACAAGGAGGGCTACGATTTATCTTGAACAAGATTATTATCGTATTGACTTAGGTATAGTCGATGGACTTACATAGTCATGAATCGACTCCTTGCGGTCCAGCGGACGCGGCCAGGGAATTGACTAAGCCAGGACCACTTGTTACCCAGTCTAGCTAGGTTGGTCCAAAAACTTTAGCCAAGCACATTGACCGACATCATGATCCATTGAAGGAGTTGTCATCAATCTTATGTTTTCCAAACAACTAAATGGCTTTTAATTAAGAGAACTAGTTAATCCTTATCAACTAGTTGATCCTAAAAATTCAAAATTTTTTAGATTGGTTGAACATCTTTTATTAAGTCCTTATCAACTATAAGGTTCTACGTTCAACTCACTACCCCAATCTAATTAGGATTTTAATAAAACAATTCAACATTGTCTTTTTATGAAAATCATTTAATTGAACGTTTTAATGAAATGATTTACAAAACAAAAGGGACTACCCTAATCTGGTATTAGGTTCGATGTTGTTTTGTTTTATCAAACATAGCATGTCACTATCTTGTTTTAATGGCTAACCTAACAAGGTTTGTGAATACATTATTCAACATGAAATGAAACAGCTAATTTATCCGCATATAATAAAGTTTCATTTTAGTGACATATATAGTGTATTTGCAAGTTTAACATTATCTACATAATTAAAACATGCAAATCTAAATTTTAACACTTAAAATTAAAGATTAAAAATTTAAAGCCTCCATAATAATTTTATCGCATAAAACTAGGTCGAACAAAATTATCTAATAATTTTTAAACTTTGGCTTTTAAAGTTCTTAATCTCATTTCTAAAATTAAATATCTCATAAAAATTTTAGAAAACATATATGTAAAATAAAAGAAAAAGTTTAGATTTCATCTCATGAAAATAAAATATTTCTTAAAGTTTACATATCCATTAAAACAATTTTAAACACTTTTAAAATCTTTTAGAAATCCTTTTAGAAGCTTTCAAATAAGGTTCAAAGATCTCTAACTTTTATGTAACTAAAGAAAACTTTTAGATTTCAAAAATAAAAAAAATTTTATAAAGTTTACATAAACTTTAAATACTCTTTAAAATTTTTTAATGTCTCATAAAAATTTTATAAAGTATTTAAAACAAAGGAGACTACTTTTTAGATTTATCGCATAAAAATAATTTGTCCCAAAATTAAAATAAATTTCCGTGTTTGCAAAATTAATTTTTGAAACACAAAAATATTTTCAAACCTAATTTAACATAAAGCTAAATAGTTATACATATGAAAGCTAAGCATTTTTTAACTATTAAAAAGTCGCTATAGTAGATCTATAGCATAACCGTGGCTCTGATACCACTGTTGGGGTTTTGGCGGACCCCCAGAGCTCGGATCCGTATCCGTCCTAAGTCGGACGGACCACGGAGGCACAAAAGCGCAGCGGAAAAACCAGAAATCAAATTTCTACATTAGCTAAACTATTTAGCTAGGCTCTGGGGAGCCAGAACCTAGCCTGATCTATGCCGACTTGGAGTAGGTCTGACCACCCCAAGAAGGATCTACACTAAAGCAACTAATTAAAACTACACTAGAAAACGCTTAACCACATACCCGGAATCTTGGCCCTGGAGCAGGCAAGATGTACCGCACCGTCTTGAGAAGCTCCTCGTAGCCGAGCTGCGTTGACCCGATCTCCCTGAGCCGCCTCGCACCCTCGCACCGATCCACCCAAGCTGCTTTCGCCTCCGAGCCGATCACACGCGGTAGAAAGTTTCACTTGAGAAGAAACCCGCGTCTTAGACGTCCGGATCAGATCTAAACCCCCTTCGTAGTCGTGCTAGGACTACGCCGGAGAA
Organism: Scilla litardierei; assembly: GCA_030789695.1. Classification (NCBI taxonomy): domain Eukaryota; kingdom Viridiplantae; phylum Streptophyta; class Magnoliopsida; order Asparagales; family Asparagaceae; genus Scilla; species Scilla litardierei. The sequence continues at coordinate 77,913,066 of CM061135.1, forward strand.
TAGGAAAATAGAGAGAGAGAGATTAGTCGCGGATCGAGCTTGCTCTAAAAATCTGGAGCTACCCGATCGTTGACTGGTGTGTTTTTCAACGAGGAGAGTGCACCCCTATTTATATAGGGAGTGAGCACTCAACTTCTCGTTGCGGGCAATGTGGGACAATTCCCATGAAGAGAAAAATTCAATTAAGCCATTTGGCTTAATTTCAACTTTAAAGTTATCCTTTCACAAAGTCAAACTTTAACAAATTAATTCTCCTCACATACTAAACTTCAGACACCAAACAAGCTATCAATCAGAAAAGCTTGGAATGGTGATCGCGTAGGAACTGACGGTGACGAATTTCGACTTCGTTTGACCCCCTCAAACTATTGCTCAAAGTTTAGCAATTTACACAAAATTCGTAGCCGTCATTAGGGGTTTCAAAACCCTAATTTTGACTTAAGTTGCGGGCGCGCCCGCTAGACTTAGCGGGCGCGCCCGCCCAAGGAAACAAGGGCGGGCCGCCCGCCCGCTGCTGCAGCGGGCGGGCGCCTGCTGCAGGCAGCGGGCGCGGGCCCGCTGTGCAGCGGGCCGGGCCCGCTTGCAGCGGGCGTTGGCCCGCTGTGTGCAGCGGGCGTTGGCCCGCTGTGTGCAGCGGGCGTTGGCCCGCTGTGTGCAGCGGGCCGTGCCCGCTGCATCAGCGGGCGCTGGCCCGCTGGGCAGCGGGCCACGCCCTCTGATGCAGCGGTTGCCCGTCCGCTGCACACAGCGGGCCGCGCCCGCTGCTGCAGCGGGCCGCGCCCGCTGCTGCAGCGGGCCGCGCCCGCTGTGCAACGGGCGTGCGCCTGTTGCAGCCAGCGGGTGTCGCCCGTTTTGCCTTTGCACATGGGCCTTTTGGCCCAGTGGGTCTAACCCACTTCCCCTTGAACTCTTTCTGCGTTTCTGGGCTCGTTTGAGCTCCGATTTGGACGCGGTTTGAACCTGTGTTTAGACCGGGACGATCCCGTCATCCAGGTAACCCTTTCCAACAAGTTTTTCCCTACCAAATTCGTCGTAACTAATTTACAACACGTTTAGTTAAAGTTAGCATCTAATGCAACGTTGTGTCCCTATTGCTAATGCGACTAACTTTCACAACTTAACTTGTGAATATCATCAAATGACATTTCTCTCTATTCTATATTCCTATTACTAAGACACGAGCACTGCTCGGTGTGAGACCCTGCAGCCTGACCTTACTACAGGTTGGGGCTCGAAACCCCTAGACGACGGTCACTACGAGCAGTAGCTGTCGTCCCTGTTTCAGAGTCATCATAACGTGATCGACCCTTTGACAAAAGTATCATAGGGTTTGCATTGGCTGTGTCAGTGATGAATTCCGTTAGCTAAAATCCCTTCGTCAAGACTGTGTTATTGTTGGCCTAGGGTATGGTTTACTGTCAACCCTATTAGACAACATTGGTCAGTATACGGCGGTCTTTATTGTATACACGTTGTACTACTTGCAACGTACCCCGGCCGAGGATTAACATAAAGACCGCACTAAGCCTATAACACTAACTTCCCTTTAATGGAAGTGACGAATCCCATCTTAGTCACTTACTCACCTTGGGAGCTTCAGGTGCAGCCCAACCTAAGATCTTTCAGCAGGACTGGTCCTCGAAGCTAGATCATGGGTCTAAGCTATACCGTCCGCTGACAGGTTTGTACAGATGACTTCAGGTCTTAAGGATCAACTAACCTATCATCACCCTAGAGTTATTAAAGACAGATCATTAAAGTTAACCATTTAATAACTCTAACTTGGTCGTTCAGTGAACTCATTCTCCAATGAGCACCTGTGTCTCGTCTCAGACTTCACCAAGTCGAATGACTATGAGATCATCTTTACCCGAAGGTAAGACGAAGACACAGTGATCTATCCGATGTGTCGATATCCAGTTCTCGACACATCTACGATCACGAACCATTTTAGACTTACGTTTCTATTCGGTCTCTTACTTACTCATAATCGAGATCTCATCTAGATATGTAAGGGCCTAACTATAAGTCTATGGATATTATCTAAGTATATTAATACAAATGATTTTATACTTAGAATAATACGTACCATATACGGTATGAACAAGACGTATAATCAAGATAAATTGCCATATGGGCATATATCTTCCTACATCTCCCACTGCCGTTATAGCACACAAAAACAAAACAAAAAAAATCCAAGCACACAAAAAAAATGTTAACAAAGAAAATGCTATGAAGGTGTGCATTAAGTTCAAAGAATGAGATATACCTTCGCGTCGCCGTTTGACTAAGGAGCTAAAAATAATGAGGTATCCAATTTATTGCTCCTCGTCAAATTTTCATCCACCTACAAAAGAGGTGTCGTGTGTGACCTTGGAATCCAACAAGGTCCACTCACGTTAGTCATCAAAGATTTAGGAACCCATATTTGTTTGAACTTAATGTTTTTGTTCCTATATTTACAATGATATAAAGTATGACCAATGCATCCACATGTAAAGCACTTTGCATGACAATTTTCAACTTTTATTGTTTCAATGTGAACTTTTCTATAATTTGATTTTTCAACATTTTTAGAATCATATCCTAGTCCTCGTCTATTATTGCCATAAAGTTGATTTCCAAGTATAATGTCCAAATTTTGTTTACCAATGGAAAATCTCTTTAATGCAATTCTAAACTAGCAACTTTGGATTTCAAATGATCATTTTCGTTCACAAGCACAGTGCATTTACTAACGAAAGCTTGCTTGTTTTCCTCTTCTTTCTTTTCAAAATCCCTCATTTTCTCTTTAAGTTCAAGGTTTAGCATGTTAATCTTTTCAGAAAGCAATTCATTTTCAACTTCAAGCTTTATCTTATCTAGCTTATACATGCTAATATCATTTAATAAAGAGGGACATGAAAGACAATCAGTTTTTTCAGGCAAGCTAGCTTTCTCTTTTTCTAAAATGGTGATGGTAGATTTGCATGCAACAAGTTCTTGTTTAAGATTTTTCATTTCTATAGACATGTCATACTCAGTTTGTTACATATTAAAATTATCATTTCTATAACATTCCACATCAGCTTCTAGCTCATCAATTCTATGTTGCATTCCTTTACAAATTTCTAAAAGTTCGGCTTTAGTGGGAGATTCTACCTCATTATGTTTGGCCATTAGTGCCATGCAAGAGTGGGCTTCATGTTCCTCATCCTCATCCTCAGCTTCGCTATCCATGTCCCACGTCAGCACTTTCGTTTTTCCTTTTGCAACTTGAGCTGTGTGTTGTTATGGGCAATTCTTTATATGGTGCCCTTTCTTCCTGCATTTAAAACATTCACTTCTATTAATAGCTTTCTGATCATAGGAATTTCTACCAAAATTAGAATTATTAGAACGAATGAACCTTTTTCCTATCTCGGTTCTTCCTTGATCAGTCTGAATGTATCTCCTGAAATTTCTGACCATTAAAGCTTGCTCCTCATCAAGATCGTCGTCGTTAGCTTGAAGAGCTAATGGTGTGGAAGCTCGGGTCTTCTCTTCAGGTTTCTCTCTGGCTTCTATACTCTGCAACTCTAGCTCGTGTGACATTAGGTTGCCTATCAAGTCCTCCACTTTCATTGTTGATAAGTCCTTAGCTTCTTGAATAGCGGTGACTTTAGGCCTGAACGAGCTTGGTAGCGCCCTTAAGATCTTTCGTACCTGTTCATGGCTAGAGTATGGCTTACAGAGGGAACTGGATTTGTAGACGATGTCCGTGAACCTCTCAAACATGTCTTTAACTGATTCTGTTGGTAGCATGCGGAAGCTCTCGTATTCTGTGCAAAGCAACGCAAGTCTGGATTCCTTCACTTGCGATGTTCCCTCATGTGTCACCTCCATAGTATGCCAGATTTCCTACGCAGTTAGACAATGTGAGATACGATTAAACTCAGATTTATCAAGAGAGCATATAAGCGCATTCATAGCTTTACCATTAAGAGTATAGAGTTTTTTATCAGCTAAATCCCACTTGTCTTTAGGCTTAATCATAACAGTGTCTTCAATTTTAATAGTGGGTAGACTATAGCCATTTTCAACAATATCCCACACATCATAATCAACAGACACTAGATAGATTTTCATCCTAGCCTTCCAATAACCAAAATCTACACCGTTAAACTTAGGTGGACGGGCTATAGACTGACCCTCAGCAAAAGCACAATCAGATATATTCATGGTCATCTAAAAAATCTAGACTAGATCCTCTAAACTGGCTCTGATACCACTTGTTGGATCTGGATCGTAGCCTAGAGGGGGGGTGAATATGCTAATAAAAATATCCGTGCAACCCACGAACAATCCCACGCAGTTATAGACACAGACATGGCAATAAAATAGCAATCACAGAATACACACAGATATACCCTGGTTCGGTCGTCCCCACGACCTACTCCAGCCCCCGAAAGCAAATACTAGATAGATATGTAAACCTGTACAGCTACAATGAGTCAAGATCCCAAATCTACTCTCACCTAGCTCGTACGCACACCACGTGCTCTACACTATCAATCTAGTCAGATGCTCTCCCTCCGTGACGACTCCCACAGTCGTCAGGTCCCCAAAAATAACACAGATGGTAAAGTTTCCCCTACGAAGAACTAACACAAATACTACACGAAATAATAAACAAGAGAGTTTAGAATGCTCAGATCGTGTAGCGGTGTCGTCTTCGTCAATCAGCACGGGTCAGAACTTGTCTGACGTAGATGTAGATGTCTCTCGGCAACTCAGGTTGTGGTAGTACCCCTCTTTGTTGATCTCCCCTCTCGATGAACTTTGCACCTCATGTGCTTCGAATTTCCAAATGCCAAAAACAATGAAGACCCTCTTTAAAATATTGATGTGCTAGGCTTTGTGGAATTAATGCTTGCGGCTGACCTGCAAACAACAAAACAAAAGTAAATCACATAAAATAATGAATAAACTTTGTGCTTGCTTGGGAGATGAAGTCATTTTTATTTTGTGCGGCAGGATTGTTGTTCAAGGATCCTTGCGTGCTCTTGGAGAATGCCAAAGGCCGGCCTGTATTAGAGATAAACAAAAAAAATCAGCTCTCACAAACGATGTAAAAGGCAACAAAGCAACATGAATGAATTAAAATGCTTTGGCCTTGGGAACATCAACTTGTTCTCTAAGGATTTTCGTTCCAGTCAAAGAGAAGCACGAGTCCTGCAAACAAAATTGTTAAAAAATAACTTCCCACAAAATTCGGCACATGCTCTTTGGAGATTGGTCTTTAAAATGGCCTTGTGATGATATTGCCGGCCCCTTCTCCAATCCCCACGTGATGATAGCCTCAAAATTATCAGCCTCGTTTTTTAGGTTGCGTGCGGCACATCACTTGCTTTTTAATTTTTTTTTTCTCTCTTGTTTTATTTCTCAGCACATGGCACCTGCAAAAGAAAACGAAGGTTATTAGATTTTGATAATAAGATTGGATACACCTTGATTTTTGAAGGTTGTGTGTGCCAAAAATAAATCGGCAGGATGCTCTTGTGAATTGTTATTGTGTGAAAAATAATGCGGCGCCTCTTAAAGATTCCAAGTGCTGGAAAAGAATTGATTGGCCGGCCTCTCCTTCAATGTGTGCCCCTTGAAGCTTCAACCCTAGAAGATGGGTATTTATAGGACAAGGGTAATAGGGTTGCGCCAACCGCTTAGGGATTTGACCCAATCAATATGTGATTTGATTAGGTGTTTGAATAGGAAATGGGTAGACACAAATCCATCTAATTGATTTGATCGAATATCAAATTGATTTGAATCAATCCAATCTCCTAAGTCAATTTGACTTGGTCCACATATCTTCTCATGACTTGACTAAGTCCACTTTGCTCTCCATTGACCAAGTCAAACTTCTTTGTGCACACACACTCCCTCTCTCTCCCAATATGCTAGACGAATAGCAATTTCTCCAAATAGTGATCGCCAAGCCTGAAACACACTAATCACACACATTAGATAGTTCACAACTGTTTGTCATCATCAAACCATAAATCCTAGATCGTTGTTTCCAACAAAAAGAAATAAAGCTAGACGGAGGGATGTGAACCTAGATAATCTCCTCCTGACTAGGCTGTGACTGGGGGGGGTCTCGCCTGCTCACTCTATGATGTGGAGGGGTCCTTGGACGGTGTTGACCTTCTTCCCTTTGTCCGGCTGCATGGAGGTTCCTTCCCCGTGGGCCGACTCATCGGCTAAGTTCCTTGCGTGTCCTCGGCTCATCAACTTCTCAATGTCTTTCTTTAGGTGCCAGCAATCTTCAGTGTCGTGGCCGTTGTCCTTGTGGTATTTGAAATATTTTTCCCCATTTTCCCCCCCCTCTTTTTGTCTTCGGCGGGGGGCGATCAGTGCGCTCTTCCTTCTGCACTTGAGCGAGGACGGCGTCTGGGGTGGCTTCCCTCGTATCCTCTCTCCGCTGCTTGTTTCTCGCCCTCTTCTCTGTCCGGTACCCTTCGGGGCTGCGGCGCTCGCTATCGTCGCGCTTGGTCCCTCGTCTGGCCTTTCCTGCCTCGATGGCCAAGGTCTCCTCGGTCAACATGAAGCGCTCGGCCCTCGCCATGATCCCAGGGAGGTCTTTCGGGGGATCATTATGCAGAGATTTCTTTAAGCCTCTATGATGCAGCCCTTTCTTTAGGGCCGTTTGGACAACGAGGTCAGGATGGCTGTTTACGTTCAGCCGTTCCACGTTGAAGTGGCGCATAAATTGTCGGAGCGGCTCGGTCGGGCCCTGCACTATATTAAACAAATGTTCAGCATCAGGCATTACCTGTCGCCCTGCCATGAACTGTATGCAGAACAGCTGTGTGAGTTCCTCGAAGCTGTCAATGGAGCGGCTGGGTAGGCTGCGGTACCAAGTTCTCGCTGCTCCCCTGAGGGTCGAATAAAAGCCCCTGCAGAGCAGGGTATCATCGGCTCCCTGGAAGGACATGTCCCCCTCGTAGTCCATCACGTGGTTCCCTGGATCTCCTATCCCGTCGTACTTCCCCAGCGCTGGGATCTTGAATCGAGAGGGGACCCGCGCGTCGGTTATTCTCCGCGACAGGGGGAACCGGTCTCTGTGGATGCCTCCGGGGGTCCGACACCCGCCTACCTCCGGCTCGTTCGGTTGTGGAGGTGGCACAGGCGCTGGCTGGGCTGGCTCCACGGCCCTCGCCACACTGGGGGTGGGGCTAATCCGTCGTTCCCGGCTCCTCCGGCGGGAGCTTCTGCTTCGCCGTGATCGGTCCCTCGAGTGGTGCCGATCACTTCTTCTGCAGTGGGGTGATCGTGGTCGATGAGATGACGCGGTCACCGACTCGTCCCCCGTGCATTCAGTTCCCCTCCGGCTCCTTTCGTGATAAGGGGAGGAGGCGCGCGATCTCGCCTAGTGGAAGCCGGGTAGTGTGAACCAACGCTCCGTGTTCGGTCTTCGGTTTCCATGGTCATCGACCACAGCGGACCGTAGGAGCGGGGGCCCCCCTCCCAACGATGGCCGTCGCCCAACACGTCTCCGTTGGCTGGCGCGGCGCCGATGAGATGTTGTACCGTCGCGACCAACGTCTGGATGTTCACGTTGGTCTCTTGGGCCAGGGCGCGGAGCTGCCCCTGCGTGGCCAGCTCGGACCCGCCAGTCTCTTCGGCTGAGGGGGCGGGGTGATTGCCGTTGGGTGCGCCCTCAAGGTTGCTGTTGGGTGCGCCATTCCCCTCCTCCGGGATAGGGGGCATGCGTCTCTTCCCGTTGCAGGCGTGTGCCATTGCAAGTGTGGTTTGTTTCTTCGTGGGATAGTTCGGTTCCTACAGACGGCGCCAGATGTTTCAGAGTGTTTTCTCACTACAGAAGCGTTGACCGTGGACTGCCCGGTCAACGTGGTCAAGGGGCCGATTTGGGTCCCTTGGGTGCGTCGAGCACGTGCAGATGCGACGTGAATCGGAGATGCAGACGACGTGGAGCACGTCAGCTGGGCCGGGTCTGGATCCTCGGCCTCGAGGGGGCTGAGGGGAAGCCTCGGCCCGGTGTGAGATGCTCGGCCTCGGATGGTCGGACGACGAGGGGAAGCCTCGGCGTCTGGGCTTGATGCACGGCCGGTGCGGAGCTGAGGGGGAGC